>QRFJ01001295.1:117936-256633 GCA_006176705.1 Cocos nucifera | reverse complement strand
CTAGGTTTCACATCCAGTGATACTGATCACAAGGTTTGCAAGCTGCAAAGGTCCATATATGGACTTAAGCAAGCATCTCGGAGCTGGAACACTCGTTTCAATGATGTGATCAAAAAGTTTGGTTTCATCAAAAATGAAGAGGAACCATGTGTTTTCAAAAAGGGTCAGTGGGAGCGCTGTTGTCTTCCTCGTATTGTACGTGGATGACATCCTCCTTATTGGGAATGATATTCCCATGTTGACATCAGTCAAATATGGTTGTCCAAGGAATTCTCCATGAAAGACCTAGGTGAAGCATCCTTTATTCTAGGAATTAAGGTCTATAGGGATAGACCGAATAGGATGCTAGGACTTTCACAGAAGATGTACATAGAGGAAGTACTAAAGAGGTTTAGTATGGAAAACTCTAAGAGGGGATTAATACCCTTCAGACATGGTATTCATCTTTCCAAGAAGATGTGCCCCAGCACACCTGAGGAAATAGAACGCATGAGCAAGATCCCTTATGCTTCTGCAATAGGGAGCCTCATGTATGCCATGCTATGTACACGACCTGATATAGCCCATGCTGTGAGTGTCACAAGCAGATATCAGTCAAATCCAGGTGAAGAACACTGGACTTCTGTGAAATGTATCCTTAAGTACTTGAGAAGAACTAAGGATATGATGTTGGTCTTTGGTAACGGAGAACTCCAAGTCCAGGGATACACAGACTCGGATTTCATGTCCGATATAGATGATCGAAAGTCGACATCTGGGAGTCTGTTTTGTGTGCAATGGTGGTGCTGTCAGCTGGAAGAGTTCCAAGCAAACTGTGATAGCAGATTCCACCATGGAAGCAGAATATATCGCTGCATCAGAGGCTGCGAAGGAAGCATTCTGGTACAAGAAGTTTGCTGCAGAAATTGGAGTAATGCCATCAGATGCCATTCCTCTATACTGCGACAACAATGGCGCCATAGCCCTTGCTAAGGAGCCGAGGTCTCACCAAGAAATCCAAGCACATTGAGCGGCGATACCACCTCATCCGCGATTACCTCGAGAAGGTTACGTCGAGGTCAAGAGAGTCAACTCCGCAGATAATGTGGCAGACCCACTTACAAAGCCGTTGGGCCAAGAAGATCGAAGCCCACCTTGAGAAGATGGGACTTAGACTTGTAGCCAATTGGCTTTAGGACAAGTGGGAGATTGTTAGATATATGTGCCCTAGAAGCCAGAATTGGCTGACACTTGTAATACACTTCTAGGGGCAAAATTATAATTTTGACTAATAATCAATAAAATGGGTTATTTTCTATCACATATGTGTATTTAGTGTCTGTGATACATCCTTTGAGTTAATGGTAATGATAATTCATATTTTCAAGAGTTGAAAATTTAAGACATGAATAATCATTATTAACTCATAAAATGCTCCCGACCATAGGATCATCACGAGGATGGTGATTGATCCGGAAGGTTGGTGTACAATCGCTTTCTCTTTAGTAGATGAGTCTTGAGTCTACGGTGTGGAGACACCGGAGCGAGAGTACAGGTACTCGTTAGAGAACGAGGGCACTGAGCGTGACCACCTCGAGTAGTCATTAGGGAAGTCTACCTTCTCGTCAATGACTGACTCGATGCTGCAGTAGTGTGTCTGGTTCTTTGACCTGAGATGCATCGGCAGTTCACCTTGAGGGTGTTATAGTTTGACTACACCATTACTCGGTCTCCTAGCCATATGGAACCCTGAGGTGTATGTTGGCTATAGCATGTTCATTGTAGGAACTGGATTGCATCAAGATGGAATCTATCTACCTCGGTGGTAGAGGAGCAGCCCTATGATGATCATGAGAATCAAGTCCAGAAGCCCATGGCCATGGTAGAGTGAAATAATAGAAAGAGTTTCTATTTAGATTTTCACATTGGACTCGAATCGAATGATTACATCATATGACAGAGACTAGGGTTTGACGAGTTCACCTTAACCCTAATCTGATCGGGGCTCAAGATAGAAGAACTTAATCACACAGGTAGCTGCACCAAGAGGTTCGCATTCAGCTCTGATGGGTTGCCACCATATACTGCTAGGTGTCACTGGTGGATTTTGGGAGCAATTAGAATGATTTAGATGATCGATCATTCTAGCTGTTCGAATCAGAAGAGTTCTGATCCATCGAAAGGAGTTTCGATGATGTCGATGATAGAGATCATGACATATCCCATTACCATACAGAACTGAACCTAACTGGGTCACACAAACAAGGGTTTGAATCTGGTGATCATCAATTGAACTGATCTAGTTCAATTGATCTGAAATGAGATTCAATTAGGTTCAAGGAAAATCGTGCTAGCACTCGATTGAACCTAACGTTCTTCTTTTACTATCATAAATAAGTTGTCCTGACTGAGCCAAAGGAGTTTGTGCTCAATCAGAGGCCTTCATATGGTCTGACTGGAGGTTGTCCAAGTCAGAAAAGGTTGTCTTATTTTGTAAGACATTACCTGCCATTTTTGGTCACCTGCCATTTCTTGTTCTTTGACTTTGGTCAAAAGTCTACCTTTGACTGGTCAAATGTTGACCATTGACACTTTGACTTTTGACCACATGTCATGCACCTATTGGAGAGCTGGTGGGGGCCTTGTCCCCCTGCCAGAACCTGGCAAGGAGGAGGGCGCACGCCACCCTTGGCGTGTGCCCAAGTTGGAGGCGCCTAGGAGTCCTTGTTGGACAAGGACTCCATCTCCTTTTTGGATTCCAATTAGAGTTCTCCTAAGAACCAAGTTTGACTGGTCTTAGGGCACCTCTAAGGAGGAATCCAGGGGACTCTATTTCCACCAATCAGATTTAGATCTGATTTCACAAAGGGTTGTGATTGGTTGGGAAGAAGAGGAGTTGGATCACAGCTTAGTCTATAAATAAGACCCTGCGCCCAACTCAAGAGAATTGAATTAGAGAATTCCCACATGCCCCAAGGCTGCCTCTCCCCTCCTTCTCCATGCCAAAAGTCTCTTCTCCCTCTCCTCTCCACGTCCAAAAGTAGTTTTGGGTTCTTGGTTGGTGCGATTCCAGATCAAGAGAAAGGCGATCAAAAGCAAGAAGGCTGCGCTGCTGCAAAGGACGACTGCTGATCTTCAAAAAGAGTTTTGAAGATCCTCCAGATCAGATCCAGATCTAATTTTTGGAGGATGTGATAGAGAAGAAGAGGATCTCCAGATCCAACCCTGAGTGGATACCGGTAGAGGCCAGGCGCTTGCGTGGCTAGATCCAGAACCTTCCGCTGCTTACAGGATCATCAACAGGGTAATAGGATTACCCAAATCAAGGTAAATTAAATTTGATTTAATTTATTTAATTTTATTTTTATTATTAAAATAATAAGAATCAGATCTGAAATATCTCAAGATCTGATTAGATCAAAGAAAAAAAATTTTGAAATATATCTCTTGATCTAATTGATGAAAAAATAAATCTCATCATCAAACTGGAAGGGGTATAAGAAAAATGAGCTAATGGATACTATGGGTTCTTGGTCTAGAATGGTGATCCCATCGAACTCGGTGAGAACGATGAGGATCCGATCACTTACATGATGCTATTCAGAGATTTGACTCTAAGAAATGTCTAGAAGCCATGAGATTCAAAATGGATTCCATAAAGATCAATGATGTATGGACATTAGTTGACCCACCTAAAGGGGTTAAACCCATTGGATGTAAATGGGTATTCAAAAGAAAAAGAGGTGCAGACAGAAAGGTGGAGACCTATAAAGCCTATCTGATTGTCAAGGGGTATCATCAATGTTATAGTATTGACTATGATGAGACATTCTTTTCTAGTAGCAATGCTCAAATCCATTCAGATAATGCTTGCAATAGCTGCCCACCTGGACTATAAGATCTAGCAGATGGATGTGAACACAGCTTTCCTAAATGGAGAGCTGACCGAAGAGGTGTATATGATACGACCTGAGGGATTCACATCCATAAATGAGTCCAAGGTGTACAGACTTCAGAGATCCATTTATGGATTGAAATAAGTATCTTAGAGTTGAAAAATACATTTTGATAAAGTGTTCAAAATGTATGACTTCGTTAAGAACAAAGAAGAACCCTACATTTATAAATGGACAAATGGTCCAACAGTGGTATTCCTTATTTTGTACATGGATGACATTCTTTTAATCAGGAATGATATCCCCGCACTACAGAAAATAAAAGTCTGGTTGTCATCATAGTGTTAGATATGTGTGCCCTAGAAGCTAGAATTGGCTGACACTTGTTATACGTTTTGTAAAATTATAATTTTGACTATAAATAATAAAATAGATTATTTTCTATCATAGTGTATATTTGAAAGTATCTATGATACATCCCTTAAGTTAATGGTAATGATAGTTCATATTTTCAAGAGTTGAAAATTTAAGACATGAATTTTCATTATTAACTCATAAAATGCTCCTGACTGTAGGATCATCATGAGGATGGTGATTGATCCGGAAGGTTGGTATACAATTGCTTCTTTACAGTAGATGAGTCTTGAGTCTACGGTATAGAGATACCAGAGCGAGAGTATAAGTACTCGTTAGAGAATGAGGGCACTGAGCATGACCACCTCAAGCAGTCATTATGAAGTCTACCTTCTCGTCAATGACTGGCTCGAAGCTGCAGTTGTGTATCTGATTCTTTGACCTGGGGTGCATCGGCAGTTCACCTTAAGGGTGTTATAGTTTGACTACACTATGACTCGATCTCCTAGCCATTCGAAATCCTGAGGGGTATGTTGGCTATAGCATATTTATTGTAGAAATTAGATTGCATCAAGAGAAAATCTATCTACCTCGGTAGATGAGGAGTAGCCCTATGATGATCATGAGAATCAAATCCATAAGCCCATGGCCATGGCAGAGTGAAATAATAGAAAGAGTTTCTATTAAGGTTTCCAAATTAGACTTGAATCGAATGATTAATCATATGATGGATATTAGGGTTTGACGAGTTCACCTTAACCCTAATCCATTCGGGCCTCAAGATAGAAGAACTTAATCACATAGGTAACTGCACCGAGAGGTTCATTTTTAGTTTTGATGGGTTGCCACCATATACCGCTAGGTGTCACTGATGAATTTTGAGAGCAAGTAGAATGATTTAGATGATCAATCATACTAATTATCTGAATCAAAAAAGTTCTGATCCATCGAAAGATATTTTGATGATGTCGATGATAGAGATCATGACATATCTCATTACCATATGAAACTGAACCTAACTGGATCACACAAACAATGGTTTGGATCCAGATATCATAAATTGAACTAACCCAGTTCAATTGATTTGAATTGGATTCAATTAGGTTCAATGAAATCATGCTAGCACACAATTAAGCCTAATGTTCTTCATTAATTATCATTAAAAGTTATCTCGACTGAGCCAAATGTGTTTGGGCTCACTCAGGTACCTTCACTTGGTTTGACTAGAACTTATCCAAGTTAGAAAAGGATTGTCTTAATTTATGAGATAAATTTGAGATAACACCTACCATTTTCCGTCATCTGTTAAATCCTATTTCAGACATTTGATCAAACGTTGACCTTTAACACTTAGACATCTGACCATGTGTCATGCACCCATAGGAAAAATTTTTTGGACCAATCAACCTGCTAAAAAGTAGGTGGATAAAGGATGCATGCTTAGGGAGGCATGCACCCAAGGATATGGCATCTAGAGTCCCATACAGATGGGACTCCAGTTGCTTCGAGGGATCAAAGTGGGTGGCACCAAAGAGACTTGTTTGATCAGTCTTGGAGCTATCGAAGGATGATTTAGAGGGGCTCTCATCTGATTGGATCAGATGATGTCATCCCATCAATCAGATTTAGATCTAATTGCATAAAAGATCATGATTGGTCGAAATGATGTGGCACTACAAGGCGCAGTAGGATCTATATAAACCCTATCTGCACCTAGGATTAAACACTCTTGCCCATTGCCCATGCCACAAGGCTACTCCTCTCCCTCCTCCATGCCATCTTCAGGTCTTCTCTCTCCTCTCCATGCCTAAGAATTTTTGGGCTTCAGTTTGGTGCGATCCAAGCAAGAGAAAGGCGACGAGAAAGAAAGAAGGAAGCACTACTACGAGAGACAACACCTGATCTTCAAAAGGAGTTTTGAAGATCTTCCAAATCAGATCTAGACTTGATATTTAGAGAAGTGATAAAAAAGGAGAAGATCTTCAGATCCTACCAGAGTGGATATCGGTAGAGGTCAGATACTTGCGTGGCTAGATCCAGAACCCTAGAGAGACATCAGGATCATCACAGGTGATAAGCGATAAAAATATACTAACAAAAATATTAAATTATAAAATAAATTAATTTATTTCTTTAGAAATTAATATTTTTATTAATCTTATGTAGGAAAGAAGGTCATCAATGTGAAGATCTTATTTTTTTGATTCAAATAAAATAAATTTCAGACAAAACGGACTTCAAATGAGCCCGAAATTGAATTTCAAAAAAAAAAATTGGTTCAGTTCAAATCGGTTCAAAAAATTGGCTCAGTAGTTCAACCGCAATAGCAGATCGACCCGTCGATGCAGTGCTATTGTCAGGATGACGTCAACATTTTTTGCGATGCACGGTGGACTAATAGGAGGGCATTTTGGGAATTTTACATCAAGAAGCGTGCTCTGATTGGCTGAAGAACGTGATGGTCCATGCAACACCGAGCTCGTGCATGGTCTATAAAGGGCAATTTAGGAATTTTGTCTGATCCAACGAGCGCCTTTCACTGAAACTTGATCGGACGATCGAAACGAAGGCGTTGATGAACGGCATCCACAGCTCCCGATCGACATCCAACGACTGAGATTCATCCTGATGTTAAACTAAAGATCAGAAGCCTTCTTTCTGCATGATCAGATGGCCCAGATTCAATCTAACGATTGATCCAATGGCTAGCATGAAATCCAACTTGATCTGGATTATTTTAAGGGATTTTTAAGTGATTTTTGGATCGTTTGATCAACATCTAACGGGCAGAATTTTCCAGATTCTTATTTGAGTTGTTTTGGGAGTCTTAAACCTAATTTCTAAAGGAATTTTGGGAAGAATTAATTTTTTAGCCTATAAAATCCTACTGTTATCGTAGGAAAAAAGGAGAAGAAGGGAAGAAGAAAAAAAAAGAGAAGTCATAGAGTCAGAGAAATAAAAAAAAAAAAAAGAGAGAGAGAAAGAGAGGAGAGAGGTAGAAAGAGAAGAGAGTCAGAAGATAAAAGAAAAGAAGATTTTTCTTCAACAATCAAGACATCGATCAAGGAGCCTCTTCATCTTCACCAAGTTCTCCACACCAAGAGCAATAGACAATCAATTTCAGCAATCAAACAGTCTAATTTCTCTATGCTTTTTATTTTATTTGCTATTTTTGAACTTATTATCATGAATTAAATTTTTTTTTACTAAGGCTAAGGTGTAGCCACTCTTTTGATGCAATATTCAGTGTGATTTATTTTTAAATTTTATTCATGAGGAGTATATAAATCTGATCTTAATGCTTTTAGATTACTGACCATCTTCTAATTGATCTGATGAACATAGATGTTACGGACCAAGTACATCTATGTTATTGCTTCTTGATTATATACCTTGTATTATGAATCAAATTAGAATTCATATGCATGCAAAAATTTTAGTGCGCTTTGGACGCAGCATATTTTAATTAGAGGGTTTCACAAAACTTAATGCATTAATATTTATTTAAATTACACCTGAATCAAAGGATAATTAATAAATATTGATAGTTTTGCTATGCCTGGACTAAAGGATAGTGAATAAATTAGGAGACTCCACCGTCACATGAAATAAAATTAAACTAATAATCTGAATATTGTATTCATTGAGTTGGTGAACCGATTGCCTTAGTAATCCATTGCTCTTAAGTTTAAAACCCTAATAATTACACTCTCTCTATTTTCTTAAAAAAAATTTAATTATTTTTTTATTTTGTTCTTTAATTTCTTATTCTCATAAATCATTCTTCTAAATAAAGCATAAGAAAGAGCTTTTCAGTACTTATTTTTCAATCCTCTAGGAACGATACTCTATTCATTCACTTTATTACTTGATCGACTGGTGCACTTGCCATAGCTATAAATTAGCACGCATCAAGTTTTTGACACCATTGCCGGGGATTGTGTCTAAAACAATATTGAAATTTTGATCCTAGCTTTACTTTAGAAATTTATTTTTAATTTTTATTATTTAAAAAAAAAAATTATTCAAGTGCATGACACGTATTGGACATAGTAACTTACTATCTTTAGATCCAAAAATTGAAAGGACCTTTAGAAGACTATAACAAGAAAGAAACATGGCAGCTGAAGATCCTAACGATATCAATCTAGGATTGGATATGGTGACTGAAGGACAGCATGAAGCTATTCGACCAGTACATCATCCATTAAATGATTATATTACACCATCTATAGCCGATACAGCTTCGAGCATCAGGAGACTGCCTGTATGAGCAAACAACTTCAAAATAAAATCGACGATGATCCAGATGATTCAATCAACTATCTAATTTAGTGGACACGTGCATGATGATTCGAATGCCCATATTTTAAATTTTCTTAAACTTGGTGATACTTTTAAAATTAATGGGGTGTCGGAAGATGCTATTAGATTAAGGTTATTTCCTTTTTCTTTATGGGACAAAGCTAAGAGTTGGCTTCATTCTCTTCCTATAGGTTCTATCATAACTTGGGATGTCCTAGTCCAAAAATTCTTAGTCAAGTACTTTCCACCTTCCAAAACTGCCAAGATACGCAACGATATCACTTCTTTTATGCAGATAGACATGGAGACACTATATGAGGCTTGGGAGAATTTCAAGGAACTGCTAAGGAGATGTCCACATCATCAACTATCCATATGGCTTCAAGTACAAACTTTCTATAATGATTTATCTCCTACTAATCATTCTATGATTGATGCAGCAGTAGGAGAAACCATTAATCAAAAAATAGAGGAAGAAGCATTCGATCTGATCGATGAGATGGCATCAAATAGCTATCAATGGTAAACAGAGTGCATGATGCCAAAAAGATTGGCAGCTGTGCAGGGAGTAGATTGTGTGCCAACCTTATTAGCTGAAATTACATCCCTTAGAGCCGAAGTCAATAACTTGAAGGGAACAGCTATGCATATTCAGAGCATTACTTATGACCTGTGTGGAGGAGGACATGATACGAGCAATTGTCAGATAGGTAATCCTTTTGCTAAAACAACTGATACAGCTAATTATATTGGTAATTTTTTCAGACCACAATAAAATAATTCCTACTCCAACACATACAATCAAGGGTGGAGGCAGCACCCAAATTTCTCATGGAGCAATCAAAATGTAGCACAACAGCCACCCCCGGGATTCCAAATACCTGAAAAAAGTCCAACATAGAAGAGCTGATGGTCAAATTCATGCAAAATCAAGAAGCAACTATAAAAAATTTGGAAGCCAAACTTAGGCAGGACCAAACAGCAGTAATTTGAAACTTGGAGATGCAAATAGGTCAAATGGCTAAGATAATCTTCGAGAGACCTCAAGGATCCTTGCCAAGCAACACGGAGACCAATCCAAGGGAGCAAGTCAATGCTATCACCCTAAGAAGTGGTACAAAGTTGGAGGAGCCACATCAGAAGAAAGAGACTGAAGAGCCAACTACAAATAAGGAACCATCAACTAAAATTCGTCAGTCACCAAAATAACCAGTAGATGGATGGTCTCCAGGTATACGGCTTGTTGATCCAAATGTGAAGCCCTACGTGCCGCCACTACCATTCCTAGAAAGATAAATACAGCATCTAGATAAGGAATTTTCTAACTTTTTCAAAATTCTAAAAAATTTACATATTAATATTCCTTTTGTAGATGCTATTACTCAAATGCCCAGGTATGCCAAGTTTCTCAAAGAAATCCTAACAAATAAGAAAAAGCTGAAGGAGCATGAGAGAATAAATTTGAATGAAGAATGCTCAACAATACTTCAAAATAAATTATCACAGAAGCTAAAAGATCTAAAAAGTTTTACTATCCCCTGCATTATTAGTGATTGTAGTTTTGATAAAGTTTTATATGATGTAGGAGCAAGTATAAATCTCATGCCTTTTTTCTATTTTCAGAAAGCTAGGTCTAGGATAACCAAAGCCTACCACTATTACTCTTTAATTAGCCGACAGATCCATTAAATATCTAAGAGGTATAGTGGAGGATGTCTTGGTAAAGATAAACAAGTTTATTTTTTCTGTTGATTTTATTGTTCTTGATATGGAAAGAAGATTATGATGTACCCCTTATTTTAGGGAAGACCCTTTTTAGCTACTGGAGGAGCTTTAATAGATGTTCAACAAGAAAAATTAATTCTTAGAGTCCAAGATGAATAAGTTACTTTTAATGTTTTCAAAGATACTAAACATACTGATGATAATCAAACTTATTTTCTAATTGATATTATTGACAATTCCATTATATGAGAATTCTATAGAAAATAGGTTTGAGACTATAAAAGCGAGCAATGTCCAAATTGAAAGAGGACTTCGACCAAACATGAAAGTATTCCAATTGAAGTGGCACCAGATTGATTCCACTTTAGAACTCAAAGAAAGTCAAGCTGAAGACTATAAATCAGAACTACTAGATAGGTTGTTTCTTTTCTTTTTAGTTTTGATCATTTTTCTTTTCTTTTATTTTTTAGTAATTTATTGTTGCTCTTTTACTGCTCTGGTGTGTATTTTCAATTTTGTAGAGAAAAATCAATGAGAGCTCAAGCAAAATTTCAAAGCTCCAAAGAATCAGACTGAACCAAATCAGGTGTATTCCTTCCTATCCTTTATTGCACCCTTTATTTTTCTTTCTCCTTTAAGACAATGTAGAATAAGTTAAAAAAAAAAAAAAAAATCATGTGTCAAGAAGAAAATCTTGAGCAAGATAAACTGGATAAGTGATAAAAGATAGAATTATTTGCTAATGAATGTAACAAGTTAAAGAAGTAGATTAGTTGGTCAACTTTTAGCAGCCTACTTAGGTCATTAAAAGACTATTAGCACTTCTGATTGCACATGCACACTAACAAGGCAAAGTAGGTATTGATTATAAGGCCAACTGAGGATTCAATTATCACTAAAAATTGGATAATTAATATACATTCTAATCAAAGAAACTTGAATTTAAGGAAAGAGCTACCTGCCTAAAAATAAAGTGCAAAAGATAGAGTATATGTGGATTGCCCAAAGCCTAGTAACTGGGTCTCTGCACCTAGGTCAAGTGTGAAAATTCACGTAAAACGGTGAAGGAAAGGCCAGGATGCTCAGCATAGTAAAAAAAAAAAGAAGGAAAGGCAGTGTGAAAGCTACCTTAATTCATGAGTATAAAATTGAGAATGTATAGAAAATTGACCAAAATAGGTGATGATAGAGAGAAGATACTTTTGTTCTTTTAATTTAATACTGAAATGCTAAAGTTAGTCATCACGAACATAAGTGCTATAGATCTTTGATGTACTCTAAGAAAGTTTTTAATTATATTGACTGAAAAATTTGCTTCTGAAGCTCAATGCTTAGTTAGCAATATTTTCTAAACTTTTTGATCTTTAGTCCTAGATTTTATCTCTGTGATCGATAATCTTATTGAAACATGGTATTAAATAAAATATTGCTAAGGGACTAGCAATGACTAAGTTGGGGGATGTGATAAGTGGTAAAAATATACTAATAAAAATATTAAATTATAAAATAAATTAATCTATTTCTTTAAAAATTAATATTTTTATTAATTTTATATAGGAAAGAAGTGCCACCAATGTAAAGATCTTATTTTTTTAGTTTAGATGAAATAAATTTCAGATAAAACAGACTTCAAACGAGTCCAAAATTGAATTTCAAAAAAAAAAAAATGGTTTGGTTCAAATTGGTTCAGAAAACCAGCTCAGCGGTTCGGCCTGGTTCGACCACAACAGCAGACTGACTTGCCGATGTAGCACTGATGTCAGGATGATGTCAGCATTTTTTGCAACGCATGGTGGACCAATAAGAGGGCATTTCGAAAATTTTACATCAAGAAGCGTGCTCCGATTGGCTAAAGAACGCAGTGGTCCATGCAACACTGGGCTCGCGCATGGTCTACAGAGGGCAATTTGGAAATTTTGTCTGATCCAACGGGCGCCTTTCATTGAAACTTGATCGAACGATCGAAATGAAGGTGCTGATGAACGGCATCCGCAGCTCCCGATCGAGATCCAATGGCTAAGATTCATCCCAACATTAAACTAAAGATCAGAAGCCTTCTTTCTATGCAATCGGATGGCCCAGATTCAATCTAACGGTTGATCCAATGGCTGGCATGAAATCTGACTTGATCTGGGTTATTTTAAGAGATTTTTAAGTGGTTTTTGGACCGTTTGATCAGCATCTAATGGGCAGAATTACCTAGATTCTTGTTTGAGTTGTTTTAGGAGTCTTAAACCTAATTTCTAAAGAAATTTGGGGAAGAATCAATTTTTTAGCCTATAAAAACCTGCTATTGCCGTAGGAAAAAAGGAGAAGAAGGGAAGAAAAAAAAAAGAGAAGTTATAGAGTTAGAGAAATAAAATAAAAAGAAAAAAAAGAGAGAAAGAGAGGAGAGAGGTAGAAAGAGAAAAGAGTCAGAAGATAAAAGAAAAGGGGGTTTTTCTTCGATAATCAAGACATCGATCAAGGAGCCTCTTCTTCTTCACCAAGTTCTCCATACCAAGAGCAATGGACAATCTATTTTAACAATCAAACAGTTTAATTTCTCTATGCTTTTTATTTTATTTGCTATTTTTGAACTTGTTATCATGAACTAAATTTTCTTTTACTAAGGCTAAGGTGTAGCCACTCTTTTGATGCAATATTCAGTGTGATTTATTTTTAAATTTTTTTCATGAGGAGTATATAAATTTGATCTTAATTCTTTTAGATTACTAGCCATCTTCTAATTGATATGATGAATATAGATGTTACGGACCAAGTACATCTATGTTATTACTTTTGGATTATATACCTTGTATTATGAATCAAATTAGAATTCATATGCATGCGAGAATTTTAGTGCGCTTTAGATGCAGCGTATTTTAATTAGAGGATTTCACAAAACTTAATGCATTAATATTTATTTAAATTACACCTGGATCAAAGGGTAATTAATAAATATTGATAGTTTTGCTATGTTTGGACCAAAGGATAGTGAATAAATTAGGAGACTCCATCGTCACATGAAATAAAATTAAACTAATAATCTAAATATTATATTGATTGAGTTGGTGAATCGATTGTCTTAGTAATCCATTGCTCTTAAGTTTAAAACCCTAATAATTACACTCTCTCTATTTCCTTAAAAAAAATTTAATTATTTTTTTATTTTGTTCTTTAATTTCTTATTCTCATAAATTGATCTTCTAAATAAAGCATAGGAAAGAGCTTTTCAGTACTTATTTTCCAATCCTCTAGGGACGATACTCTACTCATTCACTTTATTACTTGATCAACTGGTGCACTTGCCATAGCTATAAATTAGCACGCATCAATAGGTTAATCTGATTACCCGCTACAAGGTAAAATTAAATTAGATTTAATTTATTCTTTGTTTTTATTTTATTTTTTTTATTAATAATAATATTAGATCTAAAATATCTCAAGATCTGATTAGATTTAAGAAAAAAAATTTTAAAATATCTTTCTTGATCCAATCAGATCTGAACGAAATGGACCCAGAAAATCAGGTTTTTTCCTTCAACTGGTATCAGAGCCAGGTTCTAAATTTAGATCTGATTTTTAATTTATTTTAATTAAAATTAAGTGATTTCAGATGTCACATGAGATGTGATCAGATCTAAAATTAAAAAATTAAAAAATTAAATAATTTGGATCTAATTAAGATATGCATGACTAGTTCTAGAATAGAATAGTTCTATAGAATAGTCTTGCATGTTAATTTAATTTAATTAATTATATTTTTAGATCTATTTATTTACTATTTTTTGATATTATAAATATTATAATAACATCTAAAAAATAAAAAATAAAAATTATTTAATTTTAAATATCATATGAGATATGATTGATGCATGTCTAGACTAGTTGTAGAATAGTTCTACATAATTATCTAGATTAGAATTTATTTTGATTAGATCAATTTAAATCTAATTTTTTAGATTATTATGAGATAATTTAGATCTAAAAATATGCATGATTTGATACATGAGATGTATGCAAAATATGCCATGATTAAATTAGATCTAATTTATATATGAGATATATGATATAGATCTAAAACTAGTTTTGTAGTTTTACATGTTCCTGATTAAGGCGTTCCTCTTGGCCGTCCGGTCATAAGAACGAAGAAGGGTTTAAAGGCCCTCTTCTTCCCATTCGATGGGGTGTTCTTATGATGTGTAGGGGTGCTGCGCATGTTCGTCCTTAATCAGAAACCCAAAACTTACTTTCTGCAAAACCCTAGATCCTGAAACCCTAGGATTTATTGTGCATATTTTGTTTATGAACCCTACTTAATTAAGAATTAAGTTTATGGAAATATTAATTAGGTCTAAAATTGAGAATTTCAGATCTAAGACATATTCATAATACTGGGTTCGGGCTTGGGTAGCTCAATTAGGTCTAAGCGGTTGATCAAACCGAATCAAGAGTTGGTTAGATGGGATCAATAATGCTTAAATTGACCAGCCTAATAGGATTAAGTCTGGGTCAAGATCGAGTCGAGTCACGATCAAGCAAGACCTAATTAGGCTCAGAGGTTAGAGTCTGGATTGTAGGCTAACCCAATTGGTTCTGACTCAACAATTTGGTGTCTAAGGTAAGTTTGGCACATACGACCGACTGGATTTTTAATTGGAAGCTACTCGACCTGAATGCATTCTTGTACGAGTTAATGGCATATTCCTTCCACCGGTCTCACTTACCTGGCCATATCTGTTGACACAGTTCTGATCTGAGGTGGTCAATAATCCGAGCTAACCCATGCCACTAGGTTAGTCATAATTGTTACACTAGTCTAGTTAGTCATAATTGTTATGACTAAGCCAAGTCTAGTTTAATGAGACCTGAATCAATTCTCCCTAAGAAAAGATTAAGTCTGAGGTCTTCCACCATTGTAGATGTGCGGGCCCTTCCCGGGGTTGATTGTTCTCGGCTGGATATACAGTGGCTCAGTTGCACCGGAAAAGATGCAACCATGTCTATTAGGCATTGGATGCTATGGGCTGGAGGATGAGTTGGGCTCAATATTTTGGATACGGTGAGAGACTCAATTAGGAACCCAGTCTATGCAAATGGTGGGTCTGACTTAACTAAGGAGTGGATCAATATTTCGGATACGGTGAGATTCATGAATTAGAGACCAAGTTTGGGTGCACCATGATTAGAGAATCATTGAACAAGAGTTGTTCACTCATTGGCTAACCCATCACCAATAACTGTTAGGTGAGGTGATGAGTCAGTTGGTGAGACCGCACCACCCACTAGAAATCATTAATCATGGAGATTTTCGCATCTCTACAGAGGGAGTGTAGGGATCCGAGAAAATAGTGGGAGCTAATTTGTTTAAAAATAAAATCCCTAAATAAATTGGTCAAGTCAAAATTACAGTATCTAACTAGAATCTTTGACTCTCTACAGGAAAAATGTCTGCGTCCAACCCATTGGCACGTATCCTGGACACACATAGACTGACTGGACCCAATTATAAAGATTGGCTCAGGAACTACAAAATTATTTTGGGTTTTGAGAAGTTAACCCATGTTTTGGACCAGGACCCTCCCACCTTACCAGCCTCGTCCATCCTGACTGAACAGAGAGCGTCTCTGGAAAAATGGATTGACGAAGATAATAAGGCCAGATATTACATGTTGGGCTCGATGTCTGATGAGCTCCAGCGCCAACATGAAGATATCGGGACTGCTCGCCAAATGTTGGCTCACCTGCAGGAGATGTTTGGTGAACAGAGTCGCGCAGCCAAATATCAAGTCACGAAATGACTTTTTAAGGCTAAGATGCGTGATGGGCAGTCAGTCCAAGATCACTGTCTGACAATGATCAAGGACATGGAAGAGCTTGAGAAGCTCGGTGTGAAGTTGGACTTGGATCTGCAGAACGATATTATTCTGCAATCCTTGACTGATGCATATGGGCAATTCATCATGAATTACCACATGCATAAACTTCAAAATTCCTTGGCCGAAGTTAATGAATATGCTGGTTACCGCTGAGCTTTCTATGAAAGGTTCTAAAGGCTCAGTTCTTGCTATGGAACGGACTTCTTCCAAAAGAAAGTCTTATGGAAAGAAAAAGAAGTCTGTGAAAAAGCAAAAGGTGGAAGGATCAAAGAAGAAGAAGGCAGAATCGAAGAAAAAGGTCGATGCAAAGGAAAGTGTTTCCATTGCAACAGCGACGGCCATTGGAAGTGAAACTGCCCTACTTACCTGGCCACCCTGAAGAACAAGAAGGAAGGTCCTTCTGGAGGTATGCTCGTTATTGAGTCTAACCTTACGGTTTCTTCTGCATCCAGTTGGGTGCTTGACTCTGGTTCTAGTGCTCATCTGTGCACTTCCATGCAGGGTCTTGAGGATAGCAGGAGGCTGAGGGATGGAGACATGATCCTACGCGTCGGTAATGGAGCAAGAGTTGCTGCAGTAGCCGTGGGAACATACCCTCTTCGATTACCATCTGGTTTAGACTTAGTTTTGAAAGACTGTTATTATGTGCCTGCAGCTAGCAGGAATTTGATTTCTGTTTCATGCTTAGCACAAGAAGGTTATGTGATTACCTTCTTTAAGGACCATTGTAACATTCTTTATGAAAGAAATAAAATTGCAAATGGTTTTCCTTATTAATGGTCTTTATCAGCTACATATTGATGTACCTATTTTTAACTATCGAGCAAAACGTGAATGCCAAACAAATGACCTAGGGATAGTCCAAACGACAGATATCTATGGCACCTGAGATTAGGTCATATAGCAGAAGATAGGATTAACAAATTGGAGAAAAATGGGCTATTGAGTCCATTGACTTTCCGAGTCATATCCAAACTTGTGAATCTTGTCTTCAAGGCAAAATGACTAAACTCCCTTTTGTTGGACATGGGGAAGAGGGCCACAGATCTCCTTGCCCTAGTACATACTGATGTGTGCGGCCCATTTGATGTGCCGGCTAGAGGCAATTTTGTCTACTTCATTACCTTTACCGATGATCTGTCTAGGTATGGGTATGTGTATCTTATGAGACACAAGTCTGAAGCTTTTGAAAAGTTCAAAGAATTCAGACATGAAGTAGAAAAACAAACTGGAAAAACCCATTAAGGTTCTTCGATCAGATCGAGGAGGTGAATACCTTAGCCGGAAAATTCCTAGACTATCTCAAGGAAAAATGGCATAGTCTCTCAATGGACTCCACCAGGAAACACCTCAACTCAACGGGAATTTCAGAACGGAGAAATCGGACTCTATTGGATATGGTTCGATCCATGATGAGCTTCACAGACCTCCCTGATTTTCTTTGGGGACATATTCATTGTTAACTTCAATCTATTTACTGAATAGGGTTCCCTCTAAAACCGTTCCTACCACACCGTATGAGATATGGCACGGTAAGAAACCAAGTCTGAGTCATCTCAGAATTTGGGGTTGTCCGGCTCATGTCAAAAGACAACAAGCGGACAAGTTAGAGTTTAGGTCCTTTAGAGCTCGATTCATAGGATATCCTAAAGAGTCATTAGGATACTATTTCTACATTCCAGAAGACCACAATGTGATTGTGAGTCGACATGCCATCTTTCTTGAAAAATAGTTTATTCAAGATAGCGGCATTGGAAAGCAGATTCAAGCTTGATGAGAAAGTCTCACAAGCAGAACGAGCTAAGGACCAAGTGGAACCAAATCAGGTTGAGCCAATAAGAACACTACCTCCTCCACCTCGTAGATCGGAAAAGAGTTTTTCCGTCCCCCTGAAAGATACTTAGGTATTATTTCAGAGGAAAGTAGAGGAAATGTTCCTCGTAGGTAATGGTGCTCATGGTGATGATCCCAAAACCTACAACGAGGCGATATCAGATATCGACTCCGAGAAATGGCTTAGAGGCAATGAAGTCAGAAATTGACTCGATGCACTCAAACCAAGTCTGGACCTTGGTAGATCCACCAGAAGGTATAGTACCTATTGGGTGTAAATGGATCTTCAAGAGAAAGATTGGTGCAGATGGGAATGTGGAGACATTCAAGGCTAGACTAGTGGCAAAAGGTTATAGTCAACGCGAAGGCATTGACTATCAGGATACCTTTTCCCAGTAGCTATGCTAAAATCCATCCGCACATTGCTTGCCTGTTGCAGCCTATTTCGATTATGAAATATGGCAAATGGACGTGAAAACGGCATTCCTTAAATGGATATCTTGAGGAAGATATCTATATGGAATTTATGAATTAGTGATCAAGTCTTGGGTGCAACCATGATTTAGGAGAATCATTGGACAAGAGTTGTCCACTCATGGCTAATCCATCATCGATAATTTCAGGTGAGATGGAGAGTCAGGTTGATGAGATTGCACCACCATTAAAAATCTGATAATCATGGAAGATTTTTCGCACTTTATAGAGAAAGTGGTAAGGACCGAGAAAATAGTGGAAAGCTAATTTTATTTTAAAAATTAAAACTCCTAAAGTTAATTGGTTCAAGTCTTAATTACAATATCTAACTAGAAACTTTGATTCTCTACAGAAAAATGTCTGCGTCCAACCCACTAGCACATATTTCCTGTATACCCATAGACTTAACTGGATCCAATTACAAGGATTGGCTCCAAAAACTTCAAAATGTATTTTGGGTTTGAGAAGTTTAACTCATATTTGGATCAGAAAACCCCCCACCTTACCAGCTCGATCCATATCTGGCTGAACAGAGAGCATTTCTTAACAAATGGACGGATGAAGATAACAAGGCCAGATACTACATGTTGGACCCTCGATATCTGATGAGCTTTAATGCCAACAAGAAGATATCAAGACTGTCAGCACAATGTTACTAGCCATCTTCTAATTGATCTGATGAATATAGATGTTACGGACCAAGTACATCTATGTTATTACTTCTTGATTATATACCTTGTATTATGAATCAAATTAGAATTCATATGCATGCAGAAATTTTAGTGCGCTTTGGATGCAGCGTATTTTAATTAGAGGATTTCACAAAACTTAATGCATTAATATTTATTTAAATTACACCTGGATCAAAGGGTAATTAATAAATATTGATAGTTTTGCTATGCCTGGACCAAAGGATAGTGAATAAATTAGGAGACTCCACCGTCACATGAAATAAAATTAAATCTAATAATCTAAATATTATATTGATTGAGTTGGTGAATCGATTGCCTTAGTAATCCATTGCTCTTAAGTTTAAAACCCTAATAATTACACTCTCTCTATTTCTTAAAAAAAAATTTAATTATTTTTTTATTTTGTTCTTTAATTTCTTATTCTCATAAATTGATCTTCTAAATAAAGCATAGGAAAGAGCTTTTCAGTACTTATTTTCCAATCCTCTAGGGACGATACTCTACTCATTCACTTTATTACTTGATCAACTGGTGCACTTGCCATAGCTATAAATTAGCACGCATCAATAGGTTAATCTGATTACCCGCTACAAGGTAAAATTAAATTAGATTTAATTTATTCTTTGTTTTTATTTTATTTTTTTTATTAGATCAATAATATTATATCTAAAATATCTCAAATCTGATCTAAATTTAAGAAAAAAAATTTTAAAATATCTTTCTTGATCCAATCAGATCTGAACGAAATTAACCCAGAAAATAAGGTTTTTTCCTTCAACTGGTATTAGAGCCAGGTTACATTAGATCTGATTTTAATTTATATTAATCTAATAATTAAGTAATTTCAGAGGTCATATGAGATATGATTATATCTAAAATTAAAAAATTTAAAAAATTAAATAATATAGATCTAACTTATACATGATGCATGACTAATTGTAGAATAGAATTATTCTATGTATAGTCTTGCATGATCATAATTTAATTTAATTAGTTATAATTTTTAGATCTATTTATTTATTATTTTTTGATATTATAAATATTATAATAAGATCTAAAAAATAAAAAATAAAATTATTTAATTTTTATTTATATGAGATATGATGAATGCATGTTTAGACTAGTTATAGAATAGTTCTACATAATTATCTAGAATAGAATTTATTTTGATAAGATCAATTTAAATTTAATTTTTTAGATGATTATGAGATAATTTAGATCTAAAAATATGCATGATATGATACATGAAGATGTATATAAAATATATTTAAAGTTAGATCAATCTTATATATGAGATATATGATGTAGATCTAACTAGTTTTATAATTTTCACATTTCTGATTAAGGCATTCTCCTTGGCCATCTGGTCATAAGAACAAAGTAGGATTTAAATATACTCTTCTCCCATTTGATGGGATATTTTTATGATGTGTAGGGGTGCTGCGCATTCGTTCTTAATCAGAAATTCAAAACTTATTTTTCGTAAAATCCAAGAACCTAAAATCCTAGAATTTTATTTACATATTTTGTTTATGAACCCTAAACTTAATTAAGAATTAAGATTATGAAATATGTTAGGTCTAAAATTAAGAATTTCAGATCTAAGACATATTCATAAAATTATGTTCAGACTTGGGTAGCTCAATTAGGTCTAAGGGTTAATCAAACTGAATTAAGAGTTGGTTAGATGGGATCAAGAGTGCTAAAATTGACCAACCTAATAGGATTAAGTCTTGGTTAAGATCGAATCATATGAGTGATCGATCAAGATAAGACCTAGTTAGGCTCAGTGGTTAGAGTCTGGATCGTAGGCTAACCTGATTGATTCTGGCTCAATAATTTAGTATCTAAGGTAAGTCTGGCAAATACGATCAACTGATTTTTAATTGGGAGCTACCCAATTTGAATGCATTCTTATCGAGTTAATAGCATTTCTCTTCCACCGGTGTCACTTATCTGGCCATATTTATCGATCCAGTCCTGATCTAAGGTGGTTAACAATCCAAGCTAACCCATGCCACGAGGTTAGTCATAATTGTTATGGCTGTTGTAAGTCAAGTTTAAAGAGATCTAAATCAAATCTTTCTAAGAAATTAGTCATAATTGTTATGGCTATTATAAGTCAAGTTTAAAGAGACCTAAATTAAATCTTCCTAAGAAAAGATTAAGTCTAAGGTCTTCCACCATTGTAGATATGCGGGCCCTTTCTGGGGTTGATTATTCTCGGCTGGTCATAGTGGTTTAGTTGCACCGAAAAGATGCAATCATGTATATTAGACATTGAATGCTACGGACTGGAGGATGGATTGGGCTCAATATTTTGGATATGGTGAGAGACTCAATTAGGAATCCAATCTGTGCAAATGGTGGATCTGACTTAACTAAGGAGTGGATCAATATTCTGGGCATGGTGAGATTCATGAATTAGAGATCAAGTTTGGGTGCACCATGATTAGAGAATCATTGAACAAGAGTTGTTCACTCATTGGCTAACCCATCACCAATAACTATTAGGTGAGGTGATGAGTCAGTTGGTGAGACCGCACCACCCACTAGAAATCATTAATCATGGAAGATTTTCGCATCTCTACAGAGGGAGTGTAGGGATCCGAGAAAATAGTGGAAGCTAATTTATTTTAAAAATAAAACTCCTAAATAAATTGGTCAAGTCTTAATTACAATATCTAACTAGAAACTTTGACTCTCTACAGAAAAATGTCTGCATCCAACCCACTAGCACGTATCCTGGACACCCATAGACTGACTGGATCCAATTACAAGGATTGGCTCCAAAACTTCAAAATTATTTTGGGTTTTGAGAAGTTAACTCATATATTGGATCAGGAACCCTCCCACCTTACCAGCTCGTCCATCCTGCTGAACAGAGAGCATCTCTTAACAAATGGACGGACGAAGATAATAAGGCCAGATACTACATGTTGGGACTCGATGTCTGATGAGCTTTAATGCCAACATGAAGATATCAAGACTGCTCAGCCAAATGTTGGCTCACCTACAAGAGATGTTTGGTGAACAGAGTCGTGCAGCCAAAGTATCAAGTCACTAAATGACTTTTTCAAGGCTAAAATGCATGATGGGTAGTCAGTCCAAGATCATTGTCTGATGATGATCAAGGACTTGGAAAGAGCTTGAGAAGCTCAGAGTGAAGTTGGACCTGGATCTATAGAATGATATAATTCTGCAATCCTTGACTGATGCATATGGGCAGTTCATCATGAACTACCATATGCATAAACTTCAAAATTCTCTGGCCGAGCTTATGAACATGCTGGTTACTGCTGAGCTTTCTATGAAAGGATTCTAAAGGCTCAGTACTTGCTATGGAACGGACTTCTTCCAAGAGAAAGTCTTTTGGAAAGAAAAAGAAGTCTGTGAAAAAATAGAAGGTAGAAGGAGGAAAGAAAAAGAAGGTAGAGCTGAAGAAGAAGGTCGCTGACAAAGAAAAGTATTTCCATTGCAACACTGATGGCCAATGAAAGCAAAACTGCCCTACATACCTGGCCACCCTAAAGAATAAGAAGGAGGCAGGTCCTTCTGGAGGTATGCTCGTTATTGAGTCTAACCTTATGATTTCTTCTGCATCCAGTTGGGATGCTTGACTCTGGTTCTAGTGCTCATTTGTGCACTTCCATGCAGGATCTTGAGGATAGTAGGAGGCTGAGGCATGGTGAGATGATCCTACACGTTGAAAATTGAGCAAGACTTGCTGCTGTAACCATGGGAACATACCCTCTTCGACTATCTGGTTTAGACTTAAATTTAGTACTTAAGACTGTTATTATGTGCCTGCAGCTAAGCAGGAATTTGATTTCTGTTTCATGCTTAGCACTAGAAGGCTATGTAATTAGTTTTCTTAAGGACCATTGTAACATTCTTTATGAAAGAAATAAAATTGCAAAGTGGTTTTCTTATTAATGGATCTTTATCAGTTACATATTGATGTATCTATTTTTAACTATCGAGCAAAATGTGAATGCCATAAAATCAAAATGACCTAGGGATAGTCCAAACGATAGGTATCTATGGCACCTTAGATTAGGTCATATAGCAGAAGATAGGATTAACAAATTGGAAGAAAAATTGGGCTATTGAGTCCATTGACTTTCCGAGTCATATCCAATTTATGAATCTTGTCTTCATGGCAAAATGACTAAACTCCCTTTTGTAGGACATGGGGAAAGGGCCATGGATCTCCTTGCCCTAGTACATACTGATGTGTGCGGCCCATTTGATGTGCCGGCTAGAGGCAATTTTGTCTACTTCATTAATCTTTATCGATGATTTGTCTAGGTATGGGTATGTGTATCTTATGAGACACAAGTCTGAAGCTTTTGAAAAGTTCAAAGAATTCAGACATGAAGTAGAAAAGCAAACTGAAAAACCCATTAAGGTTCTTCGATCAGATCGAGGAGGTGAATACCTTAGTCGAAAATTTTCCTGGACTATCTCAAGAAAAATGGCATAGTCTCTCAATGGACTCCACCAGGAAATACCTCAACTCAACAGAATTTCAGAACGAGGAACCAAATCCTATTAGATATGGTCTGATCCATGATGAGCTTCACAGACCTTCTTGATTTTCTTTGGGAATATAGTTTGTTAACTACAATATATTTACTGAATAGGGATTCCTTCTAAAACCGTTCCTACCACACCGTATGAGATATGGCATGGTAAGAAACCAAGTCTGAGTCATCTCAGAATTTGGGATTGTCCGGCTCATGTCAAAAGACAACAAGCGGACAAGTTAGACTTTAGGTCCTTTAGAGCTCGATTTATAGGATATCCTAAAGATATCCTAAAGAGTCATTAGGATATTATTTCTACATTCCAGAAGTTCACAATGTGATTGTGAGTCGACATGCCATCTTTCTTGAAAAATAGTTTATTCAAGATGGCGGCATTGGAAAGTAGATCAAGCTAGAGGAGAAAGCCTCCTAAGAGCAAAGAGCTAAGGACCATTTGGAACCAAATCAGGTTGAGCCAATACAATCACTACCTCCTCCACCTCAAAGATCGAAAAGAATTTTTCATCCCCCTAAGAGATACTTAGGTACTATTTTAGAGAAAGTAGAAAAAATATTCCTCGTAGGTAATGGAGCTCATGGTGATAATCCCAAAACCTTTAACCAGGCGATATCAGATATCAACTCCGAAAAATGGTTAGAGGCAATGAAGTCAGAAATTGAGTCAATGCACTCAAACCAAGTCTGAACCTTGGTAGATCCACCAAAGGATATAGTACCTATTGGGTATAAATGGATCTACAAGAGAAAGATTGGTGCAGATGGAAATGTAGAGACATTCAAAGCTAGATTAGTGGCAAAAGATTATAGTCAGCATGAAGGCATTGACTATCAGGATATCTTTTCGTCAGTAGCCATGCTTAAATTCATTCGCATATTGCTTGCTGTTGTAGCCTATTTGGATTATGAAATATGACAAATGGATGTGAAAATGGCATTCTTAAATGGATATCTTGAGGAAGATATCTATATGGAATAGCCGTTGGGTTTCACATCCAGTGATACTGATCACAAAGTATGCAAGCTGCAAAGGTTCATATATGGACTTAAACAAGCATCTCATAGCTGGAATACTCATTTTAATGATGTGATCAAATTATTTGGTTTCATCAAAAATGAGGAGGAATCATGTATTTTCAAAAAGGTCAGTGGAAGCGCTATTGTCTTTCTCGTACTGTACGTAGATGATATCCTCCTTATTGAGAATGATATTCCCATGTTGACCATAGTTAAAATATGGTTATCTAAAGAATTCTCCATGAAATATCTAGGAGAAGCATCCTTCATTCTTGGAATCAAAGTCTATAGAGATAGACCGAATAGGATGCTAATCTTTCATAGAAGATGTACATAGAGGAAGTGCTAAAGAGGTTTAGCATGAAAAACTCCAAGAGGGGATTAGTATCCTTCAGACATGGCATTCATCTCTTCAAGAAGATGTGCCCTAGCATACCTAAGGAGATAGAACGCATGAGCAATTTTTCTTATGCTTCTATAATAGGGAGCCTCATGTATGCCATGTTATGTACACAACCTAATATAGCCCATGCTGTGAGTGTCACGAGCAGATATCAGTCGAATCCAGATGAAGAACATTAAACTTTTATGAAATATATCCTTAAGTACTTAAGAAGAACTAAGGATATGTTTTTGGTTTTTGGTAATGGAGAACTCCAAGTCTAGGAGTATACAGACTCGGATTTTATGTCCGATATAGATGATTAAAAGTCGACATCTGAAAATCTATTTGTGTAATGATGGTGCTGTCAGTTGGAAGAGTTCCAAACAGACAGTAATAGTAGATTCCACCATGAAAATAAAATACATCACTGCGTCAGAAGCTGCGAAGGAGGCATTCTGATATAAGAAATTCACCGTAGAGATCGGAGTGATGCCATCAGATGCCATTTTTCTATACTGTGACAATAATGGAACCATAGCTCTTGCTAAGGAGCTGAGGTCTTATCAAAAATTCAAACACATCGAGCGATAATACAACCTCATCCACGATTACCTCAAGAAAGGATACGTCGAGGTCATGAGAGTTGACTCCATAGATAATGCGGTAGACCCACTTACAAAGCTGCTGGGCCAGCAAAAGATCGAAGCCCACCTTAAAAAGATGGAACTTAGATTTATAGCCAATCAACTTTAGGTCAAGTGGGAGTTTCTTAAATATGTGTGCCCTAGAAGCTAGAATTGGCTGACACTTGTTATACACTTCTAAGGGCAAAATTATAATTTTGACTATAAATAATAAAATGAGTTATTTTCTATCACAGTGTGTATTCAAAAGTATCTGTGATGCATTTTTTGAGTTAATGGTAATGATAGTTCATATTTTCAAGAGTTGAAAATTTAAGACATGAATTTTTATTATTAACTCATAAAATGCTCCTGACCATAGGATCATCATGAGGATGGTGATTGATCTGAAAGGTTGGTATATAATTGCTTCTTTATAGTAGATGAGTCTTGAGTCTACGGTGTAGAGATATCGGAGCGAGAGTATAGATACTCGTTAGAGAATGAGGGCACTGAGCATGACCACCTCGAGTAGTCATTAGAAAGTCTACCTTCTCGTCAATGACTGGCTCGAAGCCACAGTTGTGTGTCTGGTTCTTTGACCTGAGGTGCATCGATAGTTCACCTTGAGGGTGTTATAGTTTGACTACACCATGACTCGGTCTCCTAGCCATTCAGAATCCTATGGTATATGTTGGCTATAGCATGTTCATTGTAGGAATTAGATTGCACCAAGAGAAAATCTATCTACCTCGGTAGATGAAGAGTAGCCCTATGATGATCATGAGAATCAAGTCCATAAGCCCATGGCTATGGCAAAGTAAAATAATAGAAAGAGTTTTTATTAAGATTTTCACATTGGACTTGAATCGAATGATTAATCATATGATGGATATTAGGGTTTGACAAGTTCACCTTAATCCTAATCCGATCGGAGCTCAAGATAGAAGAACTTAATCACATAAATAACTACACCGAGAGGTTCATTTTTAGTTCTGATGGGTTGCCACTATATACTGCTAGGTATCACTGATGGATTTTGAGAGCAATTAGAATGATTTAGATGATCAATCATACTAATTATCTGAATCAGAAAAGTTATGATCCATCGAAATGATGATAGAGATTGTGACATATCTCATTACCATATGGAACTGAACCTAACTGGATCACACAAATAAGAGTTTAGATTTGGATATCATAAATTAAACTAACCTAGTTTAACTGATTTAAATTAGATTCAATTAGGTTCAAGAAAATCATACTAGCACATGATTCAGCCTAATGTTCTTTTTTAATTATCATTAAAAGTTGTTTTGACTAAGCCAAATATATTTGGGCTCACTCAGGTACCTTCACTTGGTCTGACTGGAACTTGTCCAAGTCAGAAAGAGTTATCTTAATTTATGAGATAAATTTGAGACAATACCTACCATTTTTCATCACATGCTAAATCGTTGACCTTTGATACTTAAACATCTGCCCATGTGTCATGCACCCATAAGAAAAATTTTTTGGATCAATCAACCTACTAAAAAGTAGGTGGATAAAGGGTGCACGTCTAGGGAGGCGTGCGCCTAAGGATATGGCATCTGGAGTCCCATACAGATGGGACTCTAGTTGCTTCATGGAATCAAAGTGGGTGGCACCAAAGAGACTTGTTTGACCAGTCTTGGCACCATCTAAGGATGATTTAGAGGGGCTCTCATCTGATTGGATCAGATGATGTCATCCCATTAATCAGATTTAGATTTGATTGCATAAAAGGCCGTGATTAGTCAGGATGATGGCACTGCATAGCACAGCAAGGTCTATATAAATCCTATCTATGCCTAAGATTAAACACTCTTGCCCATGCCACAAGGCTGTCCCTCTCCCTCCTCCATGCCATCTTTAGGTCCTCTCTCTCCTCTCCACATCTAAGAATTTTTGGGCTTTAGTTTGGGGCGATCCAAGCAAGAGAAAGGCGACGAGAAAGGAAGAAGGCAGCACTGCTGCGAGAGATGACACCTGATCTTCAAAAGGAGTTTTGAAGATTTTCTAAATTAGATCCAAATCTGATATTTGAAGAAATGATAAAGAAGGAGAAGATCTTCAGATCTGATTCGAGTGGACACCGATAGAGGTCAGGCACTTGCGTGGCTAGATCTAGAACCTGAGAGAGACATCAGGATCATCACAACGTAATCTGATTACTCGCTATAAGGTAAAATTAACTTAGATTTAGTTTATCCTTTATTTTTATTTTATTTTTTTATTAGATCAATAATATCAAATCTGAAATATCTCAGATTTGATCTGAATCTAAGAAAAAAAATTTTGAAATATCTTTCTTGATCCAATCAGATCTGAACGAACCTGACTCGAAAAACTATATTTTTTCCTTCACATAGTTCTCCATGAAGGACTTGGGTGAAGCATCCTACATCCTAGGAATGAAGATCTATTAGAATAGATATAAAAGAATGCTTGGTATATCCCAATCTACGTACATAGAAACTATGCTAAAGGGGTTCAGCATGGAGAATTCCAAAAAGGGCTATCCCGATAGGTCAAAAAATTCCACTCTCTAAGAAGGATTGTCCGACAACTCTTGAAGAGAGAGAGCGTATGAGTAGAATTTCATATGCTAGATAGTAGGGTCTATCATATATGCAATGACATGTATGAGACCAAACGTGGCATACTTACTAGAAGTAGTGGGTAGATATCAGTCTGACCCTAGAGAAAATCACTGAAAGATGGTTAAAACCATTCTTAAGTATTTGACAAATACTAAGAACTAATCATTAGTTTATGGTGAATCAGATCTAAAACTTATGGAGTTTACAGACTCCAGCTTTCAATCCGACTATGATGATAGTAGAAGCATGTTGGGGTATATCTTTACTCTAAATGGTAAAGCTATCTGCTGAAAAAATTTTAAGCAGCATACAGTGGCAGACTCTATTTGTGAAGTAGAGTATATGGCAGCATCAGATGCAGCAAAGAAACTTGTATGGTTGTGGAAGTTCATCACCAAGTTTAGAGTAGCACCCTTCATTGATAGTCCAGTCCTGCTCTATTGTGACGGCACTGGCACCATAGCTCAAGCAAAAAAATCAAAGGCACACCAGCAAACAAAGCACATTCTGCATCGCTTCCATCTAGTCCATGAGATCATGGATCGTGGTGACGTCGACCTTCAGAAGATCGACGAAAAGGTGAACCTAGCCGACCCCTTCACCAAAGTCCTGACAATCAAGGAGTTCAACAACCATAAGTCAAAGATGGATATTAGATACTGTGCCGAGTGGCTTTCAAACAAGTGGAAGTTGTTGAAAATTATGTTTCAAAAGTCAATCGTTAGCCCATTAACGGTTGAGCTACTTTGTATATGTAATTGATCATTGATAAATAAAATACTTTGGCATGTTTTTCATCATAAGTCTTCATCTTCTAATGAACTCTATTTTTGTGATGAAGTCCTTAGGACTATTTAGTTTCGATAAAGAGAAGATTTATCAATTAATCCTTAAATCAGTTCACAACCAAATGATAGGCTGTTAAATAGGACAATAGCATCTATCGAGCATAGGTTGTTGTATGCCATATAGGTTGGTTGTCCTCTTAACCAAGGAGTATGGAGATATCGATATGGCATACAGGTGAGATGTATGGGTACATCATCATTGAACGTGACCAACTCCAGAGTATTCTGCTATCGAGGATGTCTCTGATGGGATATAGATATAAGTATCCCTTAGACTTGAGATCGCCTCAGTGACTTGCAAGCAACTCATTGTGTTTTGGTATCGGACTAACTAAATTTTTAATTCAGTAGTGAAAGATTTTTGGGCATAATCAAGTACTTGCGAAGTTCGTGTGTGATCAAGATGGAATTGACCACTCCAAGAGTTGAAGAAGAATGTATCACTGTATTTTAATATTGCAAAACCTTGGCCAAGATAATCCATCAGATGGATTTGATATTTTAAAATATAATGTGGATAATCTGATCAGAGTTGATAGTTGAACTCTAAGATGTCCTATGAGCATTTTGGTCAAGGGGATGAATTATATGGAAACTATATCTACATGGGTTCTAAGGATGGTGTTCTACCCATTCGACCTATCTGGCTGTCGGGTATCACTGCTGGATGGTCACTTTAATTGATATAAAAATTTATTTCTATACTACCAATTTAGGTTCGGACCTATGAGGTCATATACATTAGAGCTCATGATCTATTTGAATGGTTGATCAATGATTGAGAATCGTTCTAGGATTAAACGATCAATATGATTGATGTTTAACCTAGTACAAGTGTTGTAGGAGGATTGATTAGTAATTTGATTGCTAATTAACTTAATTTGATTAAGTCAAAGAAATAAAATTAAGTCTAATTAAATATAATTTAATTATATTTAGTTTGGACTTGATTGGATCAAGTTTAATTGACTTATTGTATAAGTCAAGTGCAAGAAAAAACTAGTCCTAGTCTAACTAGGACTTAGGTCAATCTAATTTTTTAATTTGATTAAAAAATTAAATCAAAATTAAATTTAATTTAATTAAACCATTAATTAGGTTAGAATCTAATTTAATTTGGTTGAGTTAGTTTTGGTTTAATTTGATTTAAGAAACCACTTTGACCAAGTCATAGATAGAATCCTAGTAAGACTAGGATTCCTCCTTACGCCACCTTAGTCCCAATGCCCTCAATGCCTATTTTTTTGATATTTTTCATGAAAAATCCTTTTCTTCCTGATCTTAACGTATGCTCCCTCTACCCCTCTCTTTCTCATATGGTAATTGGGTAGGAGACCAAGTCAAAGGAGGAGTTTGTTTTGATATTAGATTCTATGAGATAGAATCCTAACAAACCCAAACTCTTTCCAAAATGTGCCGCTCCCTCTCCTAATTAATTTCTCCATTATTCCATGTGAGAAACACTTTTTCTTGTGTGCCTTTTCTTGCTAGTACATGCCAAAAAATTATGAAGGGGGCGCCCAAGAGTTGGGCGCCCCTTGACTTGCCCTGTTTGACCTTTCCTTATCTAGTATTTGACCTAGACAAGGACTCTTTTTTTCTTATATATTTTGAATGAATTTTGGCCTTAAAATTTTCATGGATTATAGACCTTTGAGATGGATTTAATGTGTATAAAAATTAGAGAGAGAGAACCTCTGGGCATTGAGATTCGATAGATACAAAACTAGGTGTCTAGGTGAGAGCAAAGAGAAGAAGAAGAGGGTCTTCTTCTAGGATTGCTATGTTCATCTCTTTCCTTTCTTCTTCCTTGAGTTTTCTAAGAGTGTCTCACATCTAAAACCTCTTCTCCTCCTTCTCCTCTTTAGAAGAGTCTAATCTAGAAGAAAGGAGGCATCTGATCAATCATCGAAGAAAGATCAGCCTAGTACTTGCATATTATGCTGATTTTCAGTATCTGAATTTCTAATCATGATCGTAGGCTCATGTGGATGACTCCTAGAGGCTGGACGTGTGTACGGCTTGCAACTTCATTCTCAAGTCTGAATCAGCAAGTTAGAATATCTAACTTGCTCAAGTAATAGATCTGATCTATTATTTTTTTCATACATGCATGAGATGTAGTATAGATCTAGGTTGATGTGATCAACCTTTCCTTCTTATTTATTTTTTATTTTAGATTTAAATGCCATGCAATAATCATATAATATGATCTTAGATATAAGGATTATCTGATATTTAAAATTAATTAAATTAATTTTGAGTCTTCCGCTGCTTATCTAGAAAAGGTTTCAAGATCTAGCCCTGAAATCATGGATCTGGTTCCTTCAATAATTATTGTAAGTAGATCTAAAAAATAGAAAATAAATTTTTTAATTTTTAATTTATTCATATGAGATAAGAAAAATACATGCTTAGACTAGTTATAGAATAGTTCTATAAAATATCTAGAATAGTTTTATTTTGATGTGATCAAATTTAAAATTTTATTTTTTAGATATAATATGTGATATATCATATCTGAATGTATGCATGGTTGATTGAGTTATGATACATAAGATGTATGCAAGACATATATAGGTTAGATCTTTGATTGTATATGTAATATATGATTTAGACCTAACTTATTTTATTTTAAAAAATATATTTCTAATTAAAGCTTCCCCCTTGGCCATCCAGTCATAAGATTAAAGTAGGATTTAAAGGCCCTCTCCTCCCATTCGATGGGATATTCTTATGATGTATAGGGATATTGCGTGTTCGTCCTTAATAAAAAATTAGAACTTATTTTCTACAAAACCCTAGATCCTAAAATTCTAGGATTTTGATACATATTTTGTTCATGAATCCAAACTTAATTAAGAATTAAGGTTATGAAATTAATTAAATCTAAAAATTATAAATTTTTAGATCTAAGACACCTTCATAAAATTGGGTTCGAGCTTGGCTAGCTCAATTAGGTCTAGCGATTGATCATGTTGGTGCATCGTCTTGGCATCACCTAGCTCTAATGCCATATTATGGAAGCTCCTGATCTTTAGCATGGACCATAGGAGATCTTTGATGTTCTCTAAGGCAGCGTATCATAGATTCATCACCTAGATCTATATTGGGGCACCTCGCTCCTTAGGCTTGAGGGAGGCACCCCCTCTCTCTAGGGCTTCTTCAGGAACCTAGGGCAACTACTCTAGAGAGAAGAGAAAAGAAAGGTTGAAGGAAGAAAAGATCTGTATTGCTTGCACATTTTTTAAAATCCTAATACAACCTATATATTTATACATAGCCATTAGGCCCGACCAAAAACTCCCCTGACTAACCCAATACATGAAAGCACTCATCGAGCCCATGTACACCCATGTCTTCCATGCTCTCATCCTCTGGATCTAAGCCCAACCCATACATGAGTTAGCCTCTTTAAGACCTCTCAAACCAAACCTTAAGTCTCCTAGGATAAGTCCTTATCCTGGCCCCAAACAGATCCTCGCATAGCTCTACCCGCAGACTGAGCTAGCTCAATCTCAGCACTGAACCGGCTAACCTAAGATTGGGTCAACTCAGTTTTAGACTGAGCCGACCCAATTGCATGCCATGCTGCAGTCCCGAATGCACTCCTCTCTATTTAGCCTATCCTTTGAGACTTAGCTGATCCAATTTCAGACTGAGTCGGCTAACCTGCAGAAATGATCCTTTCTACAGTCTTAATTCTCTGACTTTGATTCCTTGCTCCATCTTGAATCTCAGATCTTTGAAGCACCAATCAAACCCCTAAAATCTTTGGAGCCAACACCCTAGCTCCTCCCATGGCCTCCCAAGACTTGGGAGCACCATCAATCCTCACAATCTCCATCTTAGTGCCCTAAGCCTTGGCAAATCCCTCGGCAATGCACTCCTGCACGATCTCGCTGTCGATGCGCACCCTGACAGCACCTGTGCAAACATCGCCTCCGCCAATCCTCTTTAGCTATTGTGCACTTTTGAGGTCTTTGGGATGATTGCCTCCACCACTAAAGATCCATGCTTGCTTCTTGGCACCACCCTAAAATTATAGGATCCCTTCAGCTTAGCAGCTACATCACTTTTTCTAGACCTTCCTAGAGAACCTACAATATTTCTGGCCTAGTACATGCTGTACCACCTAATACGATCTCCTCAGAGCTATGCCTATCCACCTGCACATGCTACTCCATCAGAAACTGTGCATCACCAACGCTGACCCTTAGCTCTGAACTCATACCAAATTTTCTCTCCACTTATGAAGCCACCACTATGGAGCTCCACCTATATCTGAAGTCCATCTGATGCCGTAGAAGTTGACTCTATCATCGAATTCCTTGAGATCAATCACTCAATGCTGCACTACTGAGCCTACCACTGTACCTCGAACATAGTCGCTACCCCTTTGAACCCTCCGCACTCTACGGCCCTCTTCAAAGCCATCTTGGATACCTTTGCAATCCACGGGCACCTCCAAAATCCAAGAGCTCATCCAATTCTTCTGAATCCAGCAATTGAACCCTAGGAAATTCCACCCTAGCCTTCTCCTCTTCTGCCCCTACACTGGCCATCACTTCAGTTGCATCTGGAGGAACTACAGCTCAAACTCTGTCTTGAGCTCAAACCCACCAACCTCATCCTAAGGCTCCCGAGACTCCATGGCTCTACCTAAGACCTGCTCCCGATCTCCCTAAGATGCCTTCTGACACTCTCTACTAAGATACCACTCTCGACTGCTGCACCATCGAGCCTCTCTCAACCTCGTGTCTCTAGGAATGCACTACTACAGCACTCTACTACTTCCTGACTCATCTCGATACTGTCTCCTCATAGGTATCCAGATCCTCTCTTACTGTACACAAACCATCCTCTACTGAACTGCGACTCTCCTTGGTGTCCCTGTAGAAGAAATCTGATCCAGAAAACAACTGACTGTCTGAGACCTCCTAGCGCCCCTTGAGAACTCCTAGCTCTCCCTATGACCTACTCTCGATCTCGCTGAGATGCTCCTGACACTCTCTACTAAGATATCTCCCTCGGCTGCTACACCACCAAGCCTCTCTCAACCCCGTGTCTCCAGGGTAGCACTCCTGTAGTACTCTAATGCTCCCTGACTCATCTCTGCACTGCTCTACAACCATCCAACCCTAACCTACTGAACCTTCATGGATCATCCATCTCCATCATCCCTAAAGCTCCACAAATTCATGCTTTGGTTGAACCATTAAATACATCTTTGACTACTTCTCTGCCTTCCTGCAACCTAAGGACGTATAGTCGCTTCTTCAGCCTTTCTTTAATCATTATTCCTTGAAAAATCTCTCTTCAATAGCTCCACACTATCCATCTTTTTAGAGAACCCTGATGCTCTCTATTGAGATATCTTTCTTGGCTACTGCATCGCCGAGCCTCTCTCAGTCCTACATCTCCAAGAAAGCGTTACTACATCACTCCAACGCTTCCTACCTTATCTACGATCATACATCTCAATTTTTCCACCAAGATCGACTAGCAAATCATGCACCCAAACCTTCCACCTTAGAAAAAATCTTTTTCATTAATCCTCTTAGTCTTCACCTTCAACCAATTGCTCCCAGTTGGCCAAACCACAATAATAACAAAGATAGATCTAAGACATACTATGGAATACTCGTGCAGATTTTTGATTTCATCCTGTATGACTTTTTCTTCACTTTCACGTACCATCAGGCTCTGATACCAATTGTTGGCGCATCATCTTGGCATCACCTAGCTCTGATGCTATATTATGGAAGCTCCTAATCTTTAGCGTGGACCATAGGAGATCTTTGACTTTTCTAAAGTATCATAGATCCATCATTCTATTTCCTTTTGGGCTTCGCACCTCTTAGCTCTTGACCACTTCCGAGTGAAGGGAAATCCTGATTTTCCGATCCAGGTTCGTCCAGATCTGATTAGATCAAGAGATATATTTCAAAAATTTTCTCTTGATCTTAATCAGATCTTGATATGTTTCAGATCTGATTCTTATTATTTTAATAAATAAAATAAAATAAGATAAATTAAATCAAATTTAATTTACCTGATTTGGGTAATCCTATTACCCTGTAGATGATCCTGATTGCAGCGGAAGGTTCTGGATCTAGCCACGCAAGCGCCTGGCCTCTACCGGTATCCACTCGGGTTGGATCTGGAGATCCTCTTCTTCTCTATCACACCTCCAAAAATCAGATCTGGATCTGATCTGGAGGATCTTCAAAACTCTTTTGAAGATCTGCAGTCGTCCTTTTGCAGCAGCGCAGCCTTCTTGCTTTTGATCGCCTTTCCTTGATCTGAATCGCACCAACCTAAATCCAAAACACTTTTGGACGTGGAGAGCAAGGGGAGAAGAGACTATGGCATGGAGAAGGAGGGGAGAGGCAGCCTTGGGGCATGGGAAATCTCAATTGAATTCATTAGAATTAGGGTTGGGCGCAGGGTCTTATTTATAGACCTCTTGTGATCCAACTCCTCTTCCTCCTCAACCAATCACAACCCTTTGTGAAATCAGATCTAAATCTGATTGGTTGGAATAGAGACCCCTGGATTCCTCCTTAGAGGGCGCCTAAGACCAGTCAAACTGGATTCTTAGTAGAACTCTAATTGGAATCCAAAAGGGAGGATGGAGTCCTTGTCCAACAAGGACTCCTAGGCGCCTCCTACTTGGGCTCACGCCACCCTTGGCGTGCGCCCTTCTCCTTGCCAGGTTCTGGCAGGGGGACAGGCCCCCACCAGCTCTCCAATAGGTGCATGACATGTGGTCAAAAGTCAAAGGGTCAATGGTCAACGTTTGACCAGTCAAAGGTAGACTTTTGACCAAAGTCAAAGAACAAGAAATGGCAGGTGACCAAAAATGGCAGGTAATGTCTTACAAATAAGACAACCTTATTCTGACTTGGACAACCTCCAGTCAGACCATATGAAGGCCTCTGATTGAGCACAAACTCCTTTGGCTCAGTCAGGACAACTTATTTATGATAGTAAAAGAAGAACGTTAGGTTCAATCGAGTGCTAGCACGATTTCCTTGAACCTAATTGAATCTCATTCAGATCAATTGAACTAGATCAGTTCAATTGATGATCACCAGATTCAAACCCTTGTTTGTGTGACCCAGTTAGGTTCAGTTCTGTATGGTAATGGGATATGTCATGATCTCTATCATCGACATCATCGAAACTCCTTTCGATGGATCAGAACTCTTCTGATTCGAACAGCTAGAATGATCGATCATCTAAATCATTCTAATTGCTCCCAAAATCCACCAGTGACACCTAGCAGTATATGGTGGCAACCCATCAGAGCTGAATGCGAACCTCTTGGTGCAGCTACCTGTGTGATTAAGTTCTTCTATCTTGAGCCCCGATCAGATTAGGGTTAAGGTGAACTCGTCAAACCCTAGTCTCTGTCATATGATGTAATCATTCGATTCGAGTCCAATGTGAAAATCTAAATAGAAACTCTTTCTATTATTTCACTCTGCCATGGCCATGGGCTTCTGGACTTGATTCTCATGATCATCATAGGGCTGCTCCTCTACCACCGAGGTAGATAGATTCCATCTTGATGCAATCCAGTTCCTACAATGAACATGCTATAGCCAACATACACCTCAGGGTTCCATATGGCTAGGAGACCGAGTAATGGTGTAGTCAAACTATAACACCCTCAAGGTGAACTGCCGATGCATCTCAGGTCAAAGAACCAGACACACTACTGCAGCATCGAGTCAGTCATTGACGAGAAGGTAGACTTCCCTAATGACTACTCGAGGTGGTCACGCTCAGTGCCCTCGTTCTCTAACGAGTACCTGTACTCTCGCTCCGGTGTCTCCACACCGTAGACTCAAGACTCATCTACTAAAGAGAAGCGATTCGTACACCAACCTTCCGGATCAATCACCATCCTCGTGATGATCCTATGGTCGGGAGCATGTTTATGAGTTAATAATGATTATTCATGTCTTAAATTTTCAACTCTTGAAAATATGAATTATCATTACCATTAACTCAAAGGATGTATCACAGACACTAAATACACATATGTGATAGAAAATAACCCATTTTATTGATTATAGTCAAAATTATAATTTTGCCCCTAGAAGTGTATTACAAGTGTCAGCCAATTCTGGCTTCTAGGGCACATATATCTAACAATCTCCCACTTGTCCTAAAGCCAATTGGCTACAAGTCTAAGTCCCATCTTCTCAAGGTGGGCTTCGATCTTCTGCTGGCCCAACGGCTTTGTAAGTGGGTCTGCCACATTATCTGTGGAGTTGACTCTCTTGACCTCAACGTAACCTTTCTCAAGGTAATCGCGGATGAGGTGTATCGCCGCTCAATGTGCTTGGATTTCTGGTGAGACCTCGGCTCCTTAGCAAGGGCTATGGCGCCATTGTTGTCGCAGTATAGAGGAATGGCATCTGATGGCATTACTCCAATTTCTGCAGCAAACTTCTTGTACCAGAATGCTTCCTTTCGCAGCCTCTGATGCAGCGATATATTCTGCTTCCATGGTGGAATCTGCTATCACAGTTTGCTTGGAACTCTTCCAGCTGACAGCTCCACCATTGCACACAAACAGACTTCCAGATGTCGACTTTCGATCATCTATATCGGACATGAAAGTCCGAGTCTGTGTATCCCTGGACTTGGAGTTCTCCATTACCAAAGACCAACATCATATCCTTAGTTCTTCTCAAGTACTTAAGGATACATTTCACAGAAGTCCAGTGTTCTTCACCTGGATTTGACTGATATCTGCTTGTGACACTCACAGCATGGGCTATATCAGGTCGTGTACATAGCATGGCATACATGAGGCTCCCTATTGCAGAAGCATAAGGGATCTTGCTCATGCGTTCTATTTCCTCAGGTGTGCTGGGGCACATCTTCTTGGAAAGATGAATACCATGTCTGAAGGGTATTAATCCCCTCTTAGAGTTTTCCATACTAAACCTCTTTAGTACTTCCTCTATGTACATCTTCTGTGAAAGTCCTAGCATCCTATTCGGTCTATCCCTATAGACCTTAATTCCTAGAATAAAGGATGCTTCACCTAGGTCTTTCATGGAGAATTCCTTGGACAACCACATCTTGACTGATGTCAACATGGGAATATCATTCCCAATAAGGAGGATGTCATCCACGTACAATACGAGGAAGACAACAGCGCTCCCACTGACCCTTTTGAAAACACATGGTTCCTCTTCATTTTTGATGAAACCAAACTTTTTGATCACATCATTGAAACGAGTGTTCCAGCTCCGAGATGCTTGCTTAAGTCCATATATGGACCTTTGCAGCTTGCAAACCTTGTGATCAGTATCACTGGATGTGAAACCTAGCGGCTGTTCCATATAGATATCTTCCTCAAGATATCCATTTAGGAATGCCGTTTTCACGTCCATTTGCCATATTTCATAATCGAAATAGGCTGCAACAGCAAGCAATGTGCGGATGGATTTTAGCATAGCTACTGGGGAAAAGGTATCCTGATAGTCAATGCCTTCGCGTTGACTATAACCTTTTGCCACCAGTCTAGCCTTGAATGTCTCCACATTCCCATCTGCACCAATCTTTCTCTTGAAGATCCATTTACACCCAATAGGTACTATACCTTCTGGTGGATCTACCAAGGTCCAGACTTGGTTTGAGTGCATCGAGTCAATTTCTGACTTCATTGCCTCTAGCCATTTCTCGGAGTCGATATCTGATATCGCCTCGTTGTAGGTTTTGGGATCATCACCATGAGCACCATTACCTATGAGGAACATTTCCTCTACATCCTCTGAAATAATACCTAAGTATCTTTCAGGGGGACGGGAAAACTCTTTCCGATCTACGAGGTGGAGGAGGTAGTGTTCTTATTGGCTCAACCTGATTTGGTTCCACTTGGTCCTTAGCTCGTTCTGCTTGTGAGACTTTCTCATCAAGCTTAATCTGCTTTCCAATGCCGCTATCTTGAATAAACTATTTTTCAAGAAAGATGGCATGTCGACTCACAATCACATTGTGGTCTTCTGGAATGTAGAAATAGTATCCTAATGACTCTTTAGGATATCCTATGAATCGAGCTCTAAAGGACCTAAACTCTAACTTGTCCGCTTGTTGTCTTTTGACATGAGCCGGACAACCCCAAATTCTGAGATGACTCAGACTTGGTTTCTTACCGTGCCATATCTCATACGGTGTGGTAGGAACGGTTTTAGAGGGAACCCTATTCAGTAAGATAGATTGAAGTTAACAATGAATGTCCCCAAAGAAAATCAGGGAGGTCTGTGAAGCTCATCATGGATCGAACCATATCCAATAGAGTCCGATTTCTCCGTTCTGAAACCCCGTTGAGTTGAGGTGTTCCTGGTGGAGTCCATTGAGAGACTATGCCATTTTCCTTAAGATAGTCTAGGAATTCCCGGCTAAGGTATTCACCTCCTCGATCTGATCGAAGAACCTTAATGGGTTTTCCAGTTTGTTTTTCTACTTCATGTCTGAATTCTTTGAACTTTTCAAAAGCTTCAGACTTGTGTCTCATAAGATACACATACCCATACCTAGACAGATCATCGGTAAAGGTAATGAAGTAGACAAAATTGCCTCTAGCCGGCACATCAAATGGGCCGCACACATCAGTATGTACTAGGGCAAGGAGATCTGTGGCCCTCTCCCCATGTCCAACAAAAGGGAGTTTAGTCATTTTGCCTTGAAGACAAGATTCACAAGTTGGATATGACTCAAAAGTCAATGGACTCAATAGCCCATTTTTCTCCAATTTGTTGATCCTATCTTCTGCTATATGACCTAATCTCAGGTGCCATAGATATCTGTCGTTTGGACTATCCCTAGGTCGTTTGGCATTCACGTTTTGCTCGATAGTTAAAACAGGTACATCAATATGTAGCTGATAAAGACCATTAATAAGGAAACCATTTGCAATTTTATTTCTTTCATAAAGAATGTTACAATGGTCCTTAAAGAAGGTGATCACATAACCTTCTTGTGCTAAGCATGAAACAGAAATCAAATTCCTGCTAGCTGCAGGCACATAATAACAGTCTTTTAAAACTAAGTCTAAACCAGATGGTAATCGAAGAGGGTATGTTCCCACGGCTACTGCAGCAACTCTTGCTCCATTACCGATGCGTAGGATCATGTCTCCATCCCTCAGCCTCCTGCTATCCTCAAGACCCTGCATAGAAGTGCACAGATGAGCACTAGAACCAGAGTCAAGCACCCAACTGGATGCAGAAGAAACCGTAAGGTTAGACTCAATAACGAGCATACCTCCAGAAGGACCTTCCTTCTTGTTCTTCAGGGTGGCCAGGTAAGTAGGGCAGTTCCGCTTCCAATGGCCGTCGCTGTTGCAATGGAAACACTTTCCTTTGCCATCGGCCTTTTTCTTCGGTTCTGCCTTCTTCTTCTTTGATCCTTCCACCTTTTGCTTTTTCACAGACTTCTTTTTCTTTCCATAAGACTTTCTTTTGGAAGAAGTCCGTTCCATAGCAAGAACTGAGCCTTTAGAACCTTTCATAGAAAGCTCAGCGGTAACCAGCATATTCATTAACTCGGCCAAGGAATTTTGAAGTTTATGCATGTGGTAATTCATGATGAATTGCCCATATGCATCAGTCAAGGATTGCAGAATAATATCGTTCTGCAGGTCCAAGTCCAACTTCACACCGAGCTTCTCAAGCTCTTCCATGTCCTTGATCATTGTCAGACAGTGATCTTGGACTGACTGCCCATCACGCATCTTAGCCTTAAAAAGTCATTTTCGTGACTTGATATTTGGCTGCGCGACTCTGTTCACCAAACATCTCCTGCAGGTGAGCCAACATTTGGCGAGCAGTCCCGATATCTTCATGTTGGCGCTGGAGCTCATCAGACATCGAGCCCAACATGTAAGTATCTGGCCTTATTATCTTCGTCAATCCATTTTTCCAGAGACGCTCTCTGTTCAAGTGGATGGACGGAGCTGGTAAGGTGGGAGGGTCCTGGTCCAAAACATGTGTTAACTTCTCTGAACCCAAAACAATTTTGTAGTTCCTGAGCCAATCTTTATAATTGGGTCCAGTCAGTCTATGTGTGTCCTAGGATACGTGCCAATGGGTTGGACGCAGACATTTTCCTGTAGAGAGTCAAAGATTCTAGTTAGATACTGTAATTTTGACTTGACCAATTTGTTTAGGGATTTTATTTTTAAACAAATTAGCTCCCACTATTTTCTCGGATCCCTACACTCCCTCTGTAGAGATGCAAAAATCTCCGCGATTAATGATTTCTAGTGGGTGGTGCGGTCTCACCAACTGACTCATCACCTCACCTAACAGTTATTGGTGATGGGTTAGCCAATGAGTGAACAACTCTTGTTCAATGATTCTCTAATCATGGTGCACCCAAACTTGGTCTCTAATTCATGAATCTCACCGTATCCGGAATATTGATCCACTCCTTAGTTAAGTCAGACCCACCATTTGCATAGACTGGGTTCCTAATTGAGTCTCTCACCGTATCCAAAATATTGAGCCCAACTCATCCTCCAGCCCATAGCATCCAATGCCTAATAGACATGGTTGCATCTTCCCGGTGCAACTGAGCCACTGTATCCAGCCGAGAACAATCAACCCCGGGAAGGGCCCGCACATCTACAATGGTGGAAGGACCCTCGGACTTTAATTCTTTTTCTTAGGAGAATTGATTTAGGTCTCATTTAAACTAGACTTGGCCTTAGTCAGTAACAATTATTGACTAACCTAGTGGCATGGGTCACAGCTTGCGGATTATTGTACCACCTGTAGATCACTGTGTCAACAGATCATCGGCCAGGTAAGTGAGACCGGTGGGAAGGAATTGCCCGTTAACCGTCGCTAAAGAACGCATTCAGGTCCGAGTAGCTTCCAATTAAAAAAACTCATGTCGGTCATTCTGTTGCCAAACTTACCTAGACACCAAATTTATTGAGTCAAAACCAATTGGTTAGCCTGCACAATCCAGACCTCTAACCTCTGACGCTCCTAATTAGGTCTTGCCTTGATCGTGACGATCTTTGGACCGCGACTTAATACTCTATAGGCTGGTCCAATTTAAGCGATTGTTTGATCCCATCTTAACCAACCCTTGATCTCGGTTTGATCAACCGCTTAGACCCTAATTGAGTCTACCAGTCCCGAACCCAGTATTATGAATATGTTTAGATCTTAAAATTCTTAATGTTTAGACCTAATTAATTTTATTCCTAAAACTTAAATTCTATAAATTAAGTTGGCTCATAAAAAATATGGCACAACTAAATCTTAGGCGTTTCAGGATCAAGGATTTGCAGAAAGTAAGGTTTTGGATTTCGACTTAAGGACGAAACCCAGCACCCCTACACGTCATAAGAACCCCATCGAATGGAAGAGAGGGCTTTAAACCCTTCTTCATTCTTATGCAGTTCGGCGCAAGAAGCGAAGCTTAATCCGGAACATGTAAATCTCACAAAATAGTATAAGATCTATATTGCATATATCTTAATACCAAATTTAGATCTAATCAAGCAATATTTGCATACTCTCAATGTCACAATTTACATGCATGTGTTTCAGATCTAAATTATCACATAATAATTGAAAAATTAGATTAAATTGACTAATCAAATAAATTCTAAATCTAGATATATTATGGTTAGAATATTCTACATTATTATCATGCATCTATCATATCTCATATGATATTTAAAATTAAATAATATTATTATTTGCTGTTTATCAAATGTTATTATAATGACTAATATTCACAGAAAATGGTAAAATAAGAAAGATCTTAATGATATGATTTAATCAATGATTAAAATCAAAAGACATCTAAAGACTATTCTATAGAACTAATTCTATTCTAGAACTAGTCATGGCATCATCTTCATGTTCTTAGCATCCAAATCATTTAATTTTATTTCTGATTTATTAGATCTGAATCACATCTCATGTGACACATGCGAAGCACGTTTTTTTCTAATTAAAATCAGATCTAAATATCTAAACCATGGCTCTGATACCAGTTGAAGGGAAATCCTGATTTTCCGAGTCCAGTTCGTCCAGATCTGATGTTCAAGAGATATGATTTCAAAAAATTTTCTTGATCTTAATCAGATCTTGAACGTTTTTAGATCTAATCTTATTATTTTAATAAATAAAATAAATAAAGATAATTAAATCAAATTCAATTTACCTGATTTGGGTAATCCTATTATCCTGTAGATGATCTCTGATTGCAGCGGAAGGTTCTGGATCTAGCAGCAAGGCCTGGGCTCTTACCGGTATCCACTCGGTTGGATCTGGAGATCCTCTTCTTCTCTATCAACACTCAAAATCAGATCTGATCTGATCTGGAAATCTTCAAAACTCTTTGAAGATCTGCAGTCGTCATTTGCAGCAGCGCAGCCTTCTGCTTTTTGATCGCCTTTCCTTGATCTGAATCGCACCAAACTAAATCCAAAACACTTTTGGCATTGGAGGAGCAAGGGGAGAGGAGACTATTGCATGGAGAAGGAGGGGAGAGGCAGCCTGGGGCATGGGAAATCTCATTGAATTGCTTTAGAATTAGGGTTGGGCGCAGGGTCTTATTTATAGCATCTTGTGATCCAACTCCTCTCTCTCAACCAATCACAACCCTTTGGAATCAGATCTAAATCTGTGGTTGGAATAGAGACCCCTGGATTCTCTTAGAGGGTGCCTAAGACCAGTCAACTGGATTCTTAGTAGAACTCTAATTGGAATCCAAAAGGGAGTGGAGTCCTGTCCAACAAGGATTCCTAGGCGCCTCCTATTGGGCTCACGCCACCCTTGGCGTGCGCCCTTCTCCTTGCCAAGTTCTGGAGGGGACAGGCCCCACCGGCTCTCCAATAGGTGCATGACATGTGGTCAAAAGTCAAAGGTGATGGTCAACGTGTGACGCAGTCAAAGGTAGACTTTTGACCAAAGTCAAAGAACAGAAAATGGCAGGTGACCAAAATGGCAGATAATGTCTTACAAATAAGCAACCTATTCTGACTTGGACAACTCCAGTATCAGACCATATGAAGGCCTCTGATGAGCACAAACTCCTTTGGCTCAGTCAGGACAATGATTTATGATTAGTAAGAAGAGAACGTTAGGTTTCAATCGAGTGCTAGCACGATTTCTTGAACCTAATTGAATCTCATCAGATTCAATTGAACGAATCAGTTCAATTGATGATCACCAGATTCAAACCCTTGTTTGTGTTGACCCAGTTGGTTCAGTTCTGATATGGTAATGGGATATGTCATGATCTCTATATAGACATCATCGAAACTCCTTTCGAATGGATCAGAATCTTTCTGATTCGAAACAGCTAGAATGATCGATCATCTAAATCATTCTAATTGCTCCCAAAATCCACCAGTGACACCTAGCAGTATATGGTGGCAATCCATCGGCTGAATGCGAAGCCTCTTGGTGCAGTTACCTTGTGTGATTCAGTTTCTTCTATCTCGAGCCGCCGATCAGATTAGGGTAAGGTGAACTCCGTCAAACCTAGTCTCTGTCATATGATGTAATCATTCGATTCGAGTCCAGTGTGAAAATCTAATAGAAACTCTTTCTTATTTCCACTTGCCAATGGCATGGGCTTCAGATTGATTCTCATGATCGATCATAGGGCTACTCCTCTACCACCGAGGTAGATAGATCCCATCTTGATGCAATCCAGTTCTACAATGAACATGTCACAGCCAACATACACCTCAGGGTTCCATATGGCTAGGAGACGAGTAATGGTGTAGTCAACTATAACACCTCAAGGTGAACTGCCGATGCCTCTCAGTCAAAGAACCAGGACACACTACTGCAGCATCGAGTCAGTCATATGACGAGAAAGGTAGACTTCCTAATGATCTCGAGGTGGTTCACGCTCAGTGCCCTCGTTCTCTACGAGTACTGTACTTCGCTCTGGTCTCCACACCGTAGATCAAGACTCTATTACTAAAGAGAAGCGATCGTACACCAACCTTCCGGATCACATACCATCCCTCGTGATGATCCTATGGTCGGGAGCTGTTTATGCTTAATAATGATTATTTCATGTCTTAATTTTCAACTTTGAAAATATGAATTATCATTACTATTAACTCAAAGAAAGTGTATCACAGACACTAATAACACATGTGTGTAGAAAATAACCCATTTCATTAATTATAGTCAAAATTATAATTTTGCCCCTAGAAGTGTATTACAAGTGTAGCCAATTTGGCTTCTAGGGCACATAATTCTAACAGAGGAGAAGAAGGTTAAAGAGAAAGAATCTTATATTGCTTTGCACCTTTTTTTAATCCTAATACAACTATGTATTTACATAGCCATTGGCCACAAAAACTCTTCTGACTACCCAATCATGAAAGCACTCATCAAGCCATGTACACCCATGTCTCTCATGCTCTCATCCTTAGATCTAGCCGATCCATATATGAGTTAGCCCCTTAAGACCTTTCAATCAGGTTCTTAAGACCCCTAGGATTAAGTCCCTTCCTAGCCCCAAAAGATCCTCATGTAGCTCTACCCGCGGACTGAGTTGGCTCAGTCTCGTAGATTGGTCGACTAACCTAAGACTGGGTCGGCTTAGTTTTAGACTAAGCCAACCCAGTTGTGTGCCATGCTGCAGTCTCAAATGCGCTCCTCTCTATTTGGCCTATCCTTTGAGACTTAGCTGATCCAATTTCAAACTGAGCTGACTAACCTACAGAAATGATTCTTTCTATAGTCTTAATTCTCCAATTTTAATTTCTTACTCCATCTTAAATTTTAGATCTTCGAAGCACCAACCAAGCCCCTAGAATCTTCGAAGCCAACACCCTGGCTCCTCTCGTGGCCTCCTAAGGCTTGGAAGCACAATCAATCCCACAAAATCAACCAAATAAGAGTTAGTTAGGTGGGATTAAAAACAACTTAGAAATGACCAGTCTAATAAGATTAAGTCTAGGTCAAGATCGAATCACATTGAGATGTGACTCGATCAAGTCAAGATCTAATTTGGCTCCATGGTTCGAGCCTAGATTGTAGGCTAATCCGATTGATTCAGATTTGATAATTTGGTGTCTAAGATAAGTCTAACAGATATGACCGACTGATTTTTAATTGGAAGCTACTCATTCTGAATGCACTCTTATCAAGTTAATGGCATATTCCTTCTATCGATCTCACTTATTTGGCCATTTATATCGATCCAGTTCTAATTTGAGGTAGCTAATAATTTGAGCCAACCCATACCACTAGGTTAGTCATAATTGTTATGACTAAGTCCAGTCAAGTTTAAAAAGATCTAAATTAAATCTTTCTAAAAAAATATTAAGTCTAAGATCTTCCATTATTATAGATGTGCAAACCCTTTCCGAGATTGATTATTCTTGATTGGATATAGTGGTTTAGTTACACTAGAAAGATGCAACCATGTCTATTAGGCATTGGATGCTGCAGGTTGGAGGATTGGTTGGGCTCAATATTTCGAATACGATAAGAAATCCAATTAGGAATCTATTTCATGCAAATAGTGGGTCTGACTTAACTAAGGATTGGATCAATATTCCTGACATGGTGAGATTCATGAATTAGAGATCAGGTTTGGATGCACCATGATTAGAGAATCATTGGATAAGAGTTGTCCACTCATCGATTGACCCATCATCAATAACTATTAGGTGAGGTGGTGAGCCAGTTGGTGGGACTGCACCACCCACTAAAAATCTATAATCATGGAGATTTTCACATCTCTACTAAGAAAGTTTAGAGATCTGAGTAAATAGTTAGAGCCTAATTTATTAAAAAATAAAATTTTTAAATATACTGATTAAGTTTAATTATAAAATCTAACTAAAAATTTTAACTTTCTAAAAAAAAATATCTGCATCCAACTCACTAGTCCGTATCCTGGACACCCATAGACTGATCGAATCCAACTAAAAGAATTGGCTCCAGAACTTTAAAATATTATTTTAGATTTTGAGAAGTTGACTCATGTGTTAGAATAGGATCCTTCCACTTTACTAGCCCATTCGTCCGTTGATCAGAGAGCATCTTTGAAAAAATAGATGGATGAAGATAACAAAGTCAGGTATTACATGTTGAGCTTAATGTCTGATGAGTTTCAGCACCAACATGAAGACATCAAGACTAGCCACCAAATATTGGCTCACCTGTAAGAGTTGTTTGGTGAACAAAATCATGCAGCCAAATATCAAGTCACTAGCAGACTTTTTAAGGCTCAGATGCATGATGGACAGTCAGTCCAAGATCATTGTCTGATGATGATCAAGGACCTAGAAGAGCTTGAAAAGTTCGGTGTCAAGTTAGATCAGAATCTGTAGATTGATATAATTCTGCAATCATTATTGACTAATACATATGGACAGTTCATTATGAACTACCATATGCATAAACTTCAAAATACTTTGACTGAACTTATGAACATGCTGGTTATTGCTAAGCTCTCTATGAAAAGTTCAAAAGGTTCAGTACTTGCTATGGAGCGGACTTCTTCCAAGAAAGACTTTTAGAAAGAAGAAGAAATTTGTAAAGAAGCAAAAGGTGGAAGGTGGGAAGAAAAAGGCAGAGTCAAAGAATAAGGCCACTGACAAGAAAAAATGTTTCCATTGTAAATAGAGATAGTCATTGAAAGCAAAACTATCCTTTATACCTAGCCAGCCTGAAGAACAAGAAGGAGGTAAGTCCTTCTAGAGGTATGCTCATTATAGAATCTAACCTTATGGTTTCTTCTACATTTAGTTGGATCTTGACTTTAGTTTTAGTGCTTACTTGTGCACTTCTATGCAGGGTCTTAAGAATAATAGGAGGCTAAGAGATGATGAGATGATCCTATGCATCAAAAATAAAGCAAGAGTTGTTGTTGTGGCCATGGGAACCTACCCTCTTCGATTACCATCAGGATTAGATTTAGTTCTTAGAGACTATTTTTATGTGCCGACAGCAAGTAGAAATTTAATTTATGTTTCATGTTTAGCATAGGAAGGCTATGTAATTAATTTTTTTAAGAACCATTATAATATTCTTTATGAAAAAAATAAAATTATAAGTGATTTTCTTATAAATGATCTCTATCAGTTACATATTGATATTTTTATTTTTAATATCAATCAAAACATGAATGCCATAGGATCAAAGCGATCTAGGGATAATCAAAATGATAGGTATCTTTGGCACCTTAGGCTAGGTCATGTAGCCGAAGATAAGATTAACAAATTAAAAAAATTTGGGCTATTGAGTTGATTGATTTTCGAGTCATATTCGATTTGTGAATCATGCCTTCATGGCAAAATGACTAAGCTCCCTTTTATAGGACATGAGGAAAGGACCATGGACCTACTCATTCTGGTACACATAGATGTGTGCAGCCCATTTGACATGCCGACCAGAGGCAACTATATCTACTTCATCACCTTTATCTATGATCTATCTCGATATGGATATATGTATTTGACATGACATAAGTCTGAAGCTTTTGAACAGTTCAAAAAATTCAGACTCTAAGTAGAAAATAAACAGAAAAACTCATTAAGATTCTTCGATCAAATTTAGGAGGTGAATACCTTAGTCAAAAATTCTTAGACTATCTTAAGGATAATAGCATAGTCTCTCAATAGACTCCACCTAGAATGCCTTAACTCAACGGTATTTCAGAACGAAGAAATCGGACCCTATTAGATATGGTCCGATCCATGATGAGTTTCATAAACCTCCCTGAGTTTCTTTGGAAATATAATCTGATGACTGCTATATATTTACTGAATAGATTTTTCTCTAAAATCGTTCCTATCATACCATATGAGATATGGCATGGTAAGAAACTAAGACCGAGTCATCTCAGAATTTGGGATTATCCATCCCATATCAAGGGACAACAGACGGACAAGTTAGAGTCTAGGTCCTTTAAAGCTTGGTTTATAGGATATCCTAAAGAGTCGTTAGGATATTATTTCTATCTTTTAGAAGACCATAATGTGATTGTGAGTCAACATGCCATCTTCTTTGAAAAATAATTTATTCTAGATGGTGGCATCGGAAGATAGATGAGGCTCAAGGAGAAGGTCTCTGATGAGCAACGAGCTAAGAAACCTATAGAATCTAATCAAATTGAGCCAACCCAAATACTACCGCCTCCACCTCATAGATCAAGTAGAATTTTTCATCCTTCTAAAAGATATTTAGGTACTATCTTAGAGAACGTAAAGAAAATATTCCTCATAGGAAATGAGGTTCATGATGATGATCCCAAAATCTATGATGAGATGATATCAGATATCGACTCTGAGAAATGGTTAGAGGCAATGAAGTCAGAGATTGATTCAATATGCTCGAACCAAGTCTAGACCTTGATAGATCCACCTGAAGGTATAGTACCTATTGGGTGTAAATGGATCTTCAAGAGAAAGATAGGTGCTGATGGAAATATAGAGGTATTCAAAGCAAGACTTATAGCGAAATGGTATAGTCAACGTATAGGCATTGACTATCAGAAAACCTTCTCACCAGTAGTCATGCTCAAATCCATCCATACATTGCTTGATGTTGCAGTCTATTTTGATTATGAAATATGGTAGATGGACGAAAAAACTACATTCTTAAATGGATATCTTGAGAAAAATATCTATATGGAACAGCTGCTAGGTTTCACATTTAGTGATGATGGTCATAAGGTATGCAAGCTGCAATATCCATATATGGACTTAAGCAAGCATCTTGGAGCTGGAATACTCATTTCAATGATGTAATCAAATCATTTGGATTCATCAAGAACGAGGAGTCCTGTATTTTCAAAAAGATTAGTAGGACCGCTATTGTCTTCCTCGTACTGTACGTGGATGACATCCTTTTAATTGAAAATGATATTTTCATATTGAATACAATCAAAATATGATTGTCTAAGGAGTTCTCCATGAAAGATCTAGGAGAGACATCCTTTATTCTGAAAATTAAGATCTATAGGGATAGACCGAATAGGATACTAGATTTTTCATAGAAGATGTACATAGAGGAGGTATTGAAGAGGTTTAGCATGAAAAACTCCAAGAGAAGTTTAATACCCTTTAGATATGGCATTCATCTCTCTAAGAAGATGTTTCCTAGCACACCTAAGGAGATTGAACGCATAAGCAAGATCCCTTATGCTTCGACAATAGGGAGCCTCATGTATGTCATGCTATGTACATGACCTGATATTGTCCATGCTATGAGTGTCATGAGCAGATATCAGTCGAATCCAGATGAAGAGCACTAGATTTCTATGAAATGTATCCTTAAGTACTTGAAAAGGACTAAAGATATATTTTTAATTTTTTGGTAATAGAGAACTCTAGATCTAGAGATATACAGACTCATATTTTATATCTGACATAGATGATCAAAGTCAACATTTGGAAGTCTGTTTATCTATAATGGTGGAGCTATAGTTGGAAGAGTTTCAAGCAGACAGTGATAGTAGACTCCACCATGGAAGCAAAGTATATCGCTGCATCGAAGGCTGCAAAGAAGGCATTCTGGTATAAGAAGTTTATCATAGAGCTCAGAGTGATGCCATTAGATATCATTCCTCTGTACTGCGATAATAATGGTGCCATAGCCCTAGCTAAGGAGCCAAGGTCTCGTCAAAAATTCAAGCACATCGAGCGGCGATACCACCTCATTTGCAATTACCTCGAGAAAGGATAAGTCAAGGTCAAGAGAGTCGATACTACAGATAATGCGGCTGATCCGCTGACAAAGCCATTGAGCTAGTAGAAGATTGAAGTCCACCTTGAGAAGATGGAACTTAGATTTGTAACCCATTAGCTTTAGGTCAAGTGGGAGTTTGTTAGATGTGTGCCCTAGAAGCCAAATTGGCTAAAAACTTGTAATACACTTCTAAGGATAATTTTATAATTTTGATTATAAATTAATAAAAAAATTATTTTCTATTATAGTGTGTATTTAAAGTGTTTGTGATACATTCTTTGAGTTAATGGTAATGATAATTCATATTTTCAAGAGTTGAAAATTTAAGACACGAATTTTCATAATTAACTCATAGACTACTTTCGACTGTAGGATCATCATGAGGATGGTGATCGATCTAGAAGGTTGGTATATAATCACCTTCTTAGGATAAATGAGTCTTAAGTCTATGGTATAGAGACACCGAAGCAAGAGTACATGTACTTGTTAAAGAACGAAGGCACTAAACGTGACCACCTCGAGCAATCATAAGGAAGTCTACCTTTTCATCGATGATTAACTCAATGCTGCAGTGATATGTTTGGTTCTTTGATCTGAGGTGCATTGATAGTTCACCTTAAGAATGTTATAGTTTGACTACACCATAACTCGATCTCCTAGCCATTCAAAATCCTAAGGTGTATGTTGGCTGTTGGTGCAGAATTTGGTTGACGTCGAATCAAGCTAGAGTCAAGGAAGATAAGGTCACCGTCGGTGATCTGCAAAATAAAGTCTCATCTAGAGTCGATAGTGGTGGCTCCGGTAAGACCCTCAGACGATCAAGTCAGCTCTTTTGGCCAATAGAAATGGAGTGCTTAGATAAGAATTTAGCAGAATTTTGGGAAAGAGAAGAGAGCTTAGAGAAAATATATCTGGAGGGTTTCTTTTTATAGACAGAGCCTGTAGCAGATTGATAGTGATGATTGTAATCATTCAATAGTAGGCAGCTCAAGGCCATGTGGAGTTTGTTATGAAGAGAGGTATCCATTGCCGTGATGTGGCCATTTGTTGAGATTTAATAATCGAAGTTCGAAGAAAGTAGGCATTGGTTGGTGAAGAGCATTGACATACATCAATTCTAAAGAAGTTCAGACTCCTAAAGAGAATACGGCTAAAGAGGATCATCTAGGAGGAATGCTAGTTAAAATCTGAAAGCAATCTACTGAAGGAATCCGAATGGAGTTTGACTGATGGAGAAGTCCAAGAGGAGTTTGACTGGTGCAAAGTTCGATCGAAGGAGATGTCCAAAAAAAGTTTGGCTCCCGTAGGCATAAGGAGAAGTCCAAAAGAAGTTCGACTACCAGAGAAACTTAACTGAAGAAGATGTCCGAAAGAAGTTTGACTCTTAGAGAAATTTGACTACTGAAGGAATTCAGAAGGAGTTCGGCGCTTGGAGGAATCTGACTGAAGAAAAAATTTGGAAAAAGTTTGGCTCCTGAAGAAATTTGAAAGAAGTTTGGCTCCTGGAGGAACTTGACTGAAGAAGAAGTTCGAAAGGAGTTCGGCTCCTTAAGGCATCCGACTGAAGGAGAGGTTTGAAAGGAGTTTGGCTCCTGAAGGAATCCGACTGAAGGAGAAATCTGGAAGAAGTTCGACCGTCGGAGAAGTTCGACTGAAGTTCAATTACTGAGGAGTTCGATCGGCTAAAGGAGTTAAGCTAAGGTTTGGCCATTGTAGGAGTTTGGCTGGGGTCCGACCGTTAAAGAAAAATTTTTGATTGAAACTCTTCCATGATTATCAGTTGCATTAGGCTAAGCATTAGGCTGGACTTTGGTGGGAGTGGGGTTTATCCCCAACAATAGTCTTCCTACTCTCGAGTTTGAAATTCGAAGGAAGAGAGTACAAAAAAGATGACTGCCAAAGTTCTCTTTCGGGCTCTGCACCAGCTCAGGTTGAAGCTCGGAAAAGATCTTATCTCCAACCAAGGTTGAAGTTGAAGCTCGAGGGAGATCTTTTCTTCAGCCAAGGTTGAAGAAGATCTTATCTTCTGTTGAAGGGTTGGAGCTCGGGGGAGATCTTATCTCCAGCCAAGGTTGACGTTGAAGTTGAAGCTTAGGGGTAATCTTATCTCCAGCTGAGGTTGAAGTAGATCTTATTCTCCTATTGACATAGATGTTGAAGCTTGGAAGAGATCTTATCTCTAACCAAGGTTGAAGAAGATCTTTTATCCTATTAACGTAGACATTGCAGCTCAGGGGAGATCTTATCTCCAGCCAAGGTTGAAAGAGATCTTATCTTCTATTGACGTAGAAGCTCGAGAGAGATCTTATCTCCAGTTGAGGTTGAAGGAGATCTTATCTCCTATTGACGTAGACGTTGAAGCTCGGAGGAGATCTTATCTCCAGTCGAGGTTGAAGAAGATCTTATCTTCTATTGATGTTAAAGTTGAAGCTTGGGAGAGATCTTATCTCCAGTCGAGGTTGAAGGAGATCTTATCTCCTGTTGAAGGGTTGAGGCTCAGGAGAGATATTATCTCCAGTCGAGGTTGTAGAACCCCTCTTCTCACCTCGTCTAAAATGAACAAGGCCTTCGACTTTGCTTACGTTAGGACGAGGTTCTTCCCCTATTGCGACTCCTCTCATCTCATCTAAAATGAACGAGGCCTTCAACTTTGCTTGTGTTAGGACAAGGTTCTTCTATTCTTAATGGATTGTAGGGGCATATAAGGGCCGTTGTTAGGACCTCTTCCCTCATCTCATCTAAAATGAATGAGACCTTCGACTTTGCTCGCGTTAAGATGAGATTCTCCTCCTGTTCCTAATGGATGGTAGGGACACATAAGGGCCATTGTTAGGGCCTCTTTCCTCATCTCGTCTAAAATGAATGAAGCCTTCGACTTTGCTCGTGTTAGGATGAGGTTCTCCTCTTGTTCTTAACGAACGATAGGGGCACATAAGGACCGTTGTCAGAGTCTCTCCCCTCATCTCATCTAAAATGAACGAGGCCTTCAACTTGCTCATATTAGGGTGAGGTTCTCCTTCTGTTTCTAACATGGCCACTATTGATTGCTTTTTCCTAACAATACATTCTCAGACTCTCTGAGTTTCAAGATCGTGGGAGTGTTGTTCCTCCGAGCTTCTTCAAGTGATAAGTTTCGGACTGGACCACCTCCCCTACTTCATATGGGCCTTTTCAATTTGGGGCAAGCTTTCCCTAGCTCTAAGATTGAGAAATGGTGGCTCACCGAAGTACTAAGACCCCTAGAGATAGTGTTGATGATGTCGAGAGACGGCCGATCTCCTTGTTGTTCCTCCCTCATTGGTGGTTCTAACTAGGGTAGTGCCCTTGGCTAATCTTCTCTTGCTTTAAGCCAATGTTTATGGAGCATTGAGGGGGGCATAGTATGAAACCTTCTGAGGGGGACTTCTTCATGTCCTTCCGTCAGGACTTCTTTGATGACGAGCTTGGAAAGGAGTTTGGGCTTGCTCGTGCTCGAAGGGAGTTCGGGAGCGCGACCAAACTTCATTCGGCCTTCTACCAATGATGCTTAAGAACTTCATTCAACCCTCCCTAATATTCATCAAAGAATCTAAATCTCGGCATGGACATCGACTGCTGATGAAGTGAGCCATAAACTGATGGCCCATCAAGTCAAAGAAGAAGATCATACCCAATTTCAACATCGAGTATCAATTTTTTGTTACTTCCTTCAAGATAGATGAAAAAGCTCGACATAAGATGGCGTCTGGTGCGCCATGGAGCAGCATCATAATCCGAAAGGCCTCTAAGTGATCGATTGGATCAGAGGTTCCATCGTAGCTTTTAAACTGAGAGAAGCTCAAAGGTCGGCAGAACGGACTCTTGCATAATTCAAAGAGAGAAAGAAAGATTGGTGCGGACATCGTCATGGTGAGCTCGGGTGATGTGGCTGAGCTCCTCAATCCATTGATCCATCCTCCATAGTTTCTGATCGAGGACGTCATCTCGATCGCAGACCTTAGAAGGCTTCTGACTGTAGATGGAAAAAATTTCTTCCAAAGAAGAATCACAATCTGAACAAGGATCATCTACTCTCTGTTTCTCCTTTTCAAGGACAACGGGTATGCTAGCCCAAGTGCTCTTCCTTGGAGTCGGTTGCTGACATTCTGATGGTGGGTTTCTTGATGGAATCACCGTCGGAGGCTGCCGCATGGCTTGCACCATCTCAGTGAGGCCCTGAACCTATTGCATCAGAAGGTTGAACTGCTCCAGATCTACCATGGCCGTCGATGGAGGAGGAGATTGAAGTATCGATGATGGAGTAGGGATAGACGGATCTAGCCTAGATCTGATGGTAGAAGCGGTAAATCTCCGGATAGTCACCCTCTTTGGAGGCATTTCTCAAGATTGAGGGAGAGGATGGAGATGAATTTTGAAGAAGAAGATCCATAGGATCGATTAAGCACTCTTTTAAGAACAAGAGTACCTCAGAAATAGAGGGTTCTTCTCCTAGTGCCAATTCTATTGGTGTAGAATATGGTTGATGCCAAATTAAGCGAGAATCAAGGAAGATGAGGTCGCCATCGGTGACCTACAAAATAAAGTTCAATCTGGAGTCGGTGGTGATGGCTCCGACAAGACCCTCTGATGATCAAGTCAGCTCTTCTGGCCAATAGAAATGGAGTGCTCAGACAAAAATTTAGCAGAATTTTAGAAAGAAGAAGAGAACTTTGGAAAGAAGAAGAGAGCTTAGAGAAAATATATCTGAAGGATCCCTTTTTATAAATGGAGCCTGTAGCAGATTGATAGTGACGGTTGTAACCATTCGATAGTGGGCCACTCGGGGCCATGTGGAGTTTGTTATGGAGAGAGATATCCATTATCGTGATATAGCCATTCGTTGAGATTTAATAGTCGAAGTTCGGAGGAAGCAGGCATTGGTTGGTAAAGAGCATTGACATACATCAATTTCAGAGGAGTTCAAACTCCTAAAAAAAATACGATCAGAGGGGATCATTCGAGAGGGATGCTGTTGAAATCTAGAAGCAATCTACTGAAGAAATTTAGATGGAGTTCAACTGATGGAGAAGTCTAGGAGGAGTCTGACTGGTGTAGAAGTTTGATCGAAGGAGATGTTCAGAAGGAGTTTGGCTCCTATAGGCATCCGTCTGAAGGAGAAGTTTGAAAGAAGTTTGGCTACTGAAGGAACTTGACTAAAGAAGATGTCCGAAAGGAGTTCAGCTCCTAAAAAAATTCGACTGCTAGAGGAATTTGGAAGGAGTTCGGCTCCTGGAGGAATTCGGAAGAAGTTTGGCTCCTGAAGAAATTTGGAAGGAGTTCGACTCCTAGAGGAATCTGACTGAAGAAGAAGTCTAGAAGAAGTTTGACTCCTCGAGGCATCCGACTAAAGGAGAGGTTCGAAAGGAGTTTGACTCCTGAAGGAATCTAACTGAAGGAAAAATCCAGAAGAAATTTGGTTGGGATTCGATTGCTGAGGAGTTCGCCTGGCTGAAGGAGTTTGGCTAAGATTTGGCCACTGAAGGAGTTCGACTGGGGTCCGACCATTGGAGTAGAATTCTCAATCGAAGCTCTTTCATGATTATCAGTTGCATTAGGCTAAGCATCAGATTGGACTTTGGCAGGAGTGTAGTTTATCCCCAACATTAGCTATAGCATGTTCATTGTAGGAATTGGATTGTACCAATAGGGGATCTGTCTATCTTGGTAGATGAGTAGCCCTATGATAATTATGAGATTGAATTCTTAAGCCCATGGCCATGGTAGTGTGAAGATGATAGAAAAAGTTTTTATTAGGATTTCACATCAGACTCGAATCAAATGATTAATTCATATGACAGATGTTGGGTTTGATGAGTTTACTTTAACCCTAATCCTATCGGAGTTCAAGATAGAAAAATCCAATCACATAGGTAGCTGCACCAAGAGGTTCACTTTCAATTTTGATGGGTTGCCACCATATACTACTAAGTGGATTTTGGGAGCAATTAAAATAATTTTGATGATCGATCATTCTAATTGTATGAATCAGAAATGTTCTAGTCCATCGAAAGATGTTTTGATGATGTCGATGATAGAGATCGTGATATGTCACATTACTATATAGAATTGAATCTAACTGAGTCATGCAAATAAGAATTTGGGTCTGGATGTCATCAATTGAGCTAACCCAATTTGATTGATTTGGATTAGATCTAATCAAGTTCAAGATAATCGTACTAACATATGATTGAGCCTGGCTTTCTTCTTCTGTAATCTTTCTGATTCATTACACCTAAGTCAAATTTGATTTGACTCATTTTTGTATCTTGAATGAGTTTATTTTCATCTGACTGAAATCAGTCCAAGTCAGATTAATTATAAAAATTAAATTCATTCCTAGTGCAATTTGACTAGGGTCAAAAGTTGACCTATTTGAGAAAATTAAGGATCACCTGATTAGTTGCTTTTAGAAAATTCTTTGAAAATTATTTTGCTCTAAATTTTGAATATGTGATAGGGCTCGAGTCATACTTTGGGTGTGCTAAATTTCATGATTTTTTGTGGTGCTTTGACTAGGTTTTAACAGAGTTTGATTTGGTTCAAACTCTTGAGAGAAAAGTCCTAGGCGTAATGAACTCTTCCTTATCTTCTCTTGTCGCCAATTTTTAGAGGTCTTTATGGCATCAAAACTAGATAGGAATTTGGTATTTGATGTGGAGATTAATCCCTAAAGTCTCTTTGATCAAATAATTGGTTATTTGGTCAAAGAGGGACTCTTAGAATGCACATAGGATTAAAACCCTTTCTCATGCCAAAGTGCATTTATCGCATGAAATATTTTTCAAGCCCAAGTTGCTATCGCCCCTATCATATCCCTCACCTCTTCTGATCCTCTCTCTCCCTCTTCTACATGCCAAAAGTTGGGCATAAATCAAAGGAGGTCCAAGAATTTTGGCACAAGATTAAACATTTACACGATGGTGTTCGTGGGATGAGCATGCAGCATTCAAGATCCTTTTGAAGGATCTACAGATTAGATTTAAATTTGATATTTTGAAGAAATATTTATGAGAAAAAAATATCTAAATCCTACCTAAGTGGATACCGGTAGAGGCCAGGCATGTGCATGGCTCATTTCAGAATCTTAGGAACAATCAGGATCATCGTAGGATAATTAGATTATCCAATCAGGTACTTAAAATTTAATTTAATTTATTTTAATTTTTAATTTTTAATATCAGATCATCTTTATCAGATCTAAGAATTTTTATATTTGATCAGATCATAGAAATTTTTATAGAAAAATCTACCTTAGATTTGATCAATTCTGAATGATCCTGCGGTGAAAAATAATATTTTTCCTTCAATATCCTGGTTAATTTGGATACAAATTTGACTTGGTCTTATTTGGAAATTAGTTTGAATGAGTCAAACTAAATAAGAGTTTTAATTTGATAAAATTCTTCTCCTCTCTTTTTGGATATTAACCCACGCCCACCCTTAATATTTTGTCACCACTTTTCTCTCTTCTTGGGCGAATCTTTCCTTCTCTCCATGCACAAAAATTATAGGGAGGCATCCAAGAGTTGGACACCCCCCAATCTCTTCCCTGTTTTCTTATTTGATTAGGTCAATTTGACCTAGTCTTCCTATTTTCTTGGACTCCACCTTCTAATAGTTTTTAGGCATCAAAAATTTCTGGTATTCCATGATGAAAAGAAAGAAGAAAAGAAGGGAGAGCGTGGAGGTCATGGGTGCCTACTTCCTTGGAGAAAAATGTTTCATTAGAACATAAAAAGTTCATGTCCTGATGAAGACAAAGGTAAGAGAATATTATTTTCTCTTATAATTTTCTTCCTTATTATTTTCTTCTTATTTTTATATGACTTTTATGTGTTAAAAATCTGAAAGAGAGAGAGGAAGAGGGCGTGGGAAGGATGCTTCAAGGAGTTGGGGCATGATGATCTTTTTGGACATAATTTAATCATATCCTGATGAGAGGAAAGTGAAGAGAAGATATTCTTCTCCTAGGATTCTTTTGAAAATCCTTTCTTCTTAATTTATGTATGATTTTTCTATGAAAAAAATCAGAGAGGAAAAGATCTGGAAGCATAGAAATATTCTAGAGGAGAAGGTCTCCTCTTATCCAGGTATGAAGATCTATTTAGGACATCAACAGTTGATATCCTAAAAAGAGAAGATGTGTCTTCTCTTAGGATCTTTCTTAACTATTTTATTTCTGATTTTTGCGAGATCCAAAGGTTAGATTTTTTCTTTATTCCTCCTCTTATTCTTCATCTCATCCAAGAGATCCAAAAAATAAATTTTATATTAACCATCCGGAGGGATCCGTGGGAAGCTAGCACTTTGAGCAAATTTTCGTTCGACGAACCTCCGATTTTATTGCAGCCTCATATGGATCACCTATAAAGGCCGAACACATGTGTAGCTCCAAAGTCAACAACAAAAATCAACTATAAAATTCTCGACCCTCGCGAAGGTAAGAGATTTGATCTCTTCTCTCACCTAGATACGATCTAGGGTTTAGATCTAGAACTGTTCTAGATCTAGGGTATTGTTTTGATCAATACCAAAGTATTCATTTTTAGATTTAAGAATGCATTATCATATGTTATAGGTTCTAGTTGTAGGATTTAGTAATTTGATTACATGCTTCTATAGATTAAATAGTTTAATTTACAACTTGCATTGCATTATATTTTAAAAAAGTTTTGAAATTCATGCATGAAATCCTGCATATTTTTCATCAGACTCCTCCCTTTTCTCCACGTGCACATGCCAACTATGGGCATGCACACATTCTTGTGCATGGAATCCAAGGGGGCGTGCACCTTAAGGAGATGTCCAAAAGGGGTGCATGCCCCTGCCCCTTCTTTCCTGCATTAAGGCATCTCATATTTCGGCAGTGATAGGAAATGGCAGGTGGCGACAGAAATTAGCAGATATTATCTTATTTTCATATGATGGATTAAGATAATTCTTTTCTGATTTGGATAAGCTCCAGTCAGACAAAGACAAACCCATACAAAATTTTCTAGTGAGTCCAAATCAATTTGGCTCAGCCAAGACGAATCAAAAAAACTATAGAAGGAGAAAATTAGGCTCAATCGTGTGTTAGCATGATTTTCTTGAACCTAATTAGATCTAATCCAAATCAATCAAACTAGATTAGTTCGATTGATCACTTCTAGACTCAAATCCTTATTTGTGTGATCTAGTTAGATTCAATTTCATTTGGTAATGAGATATGTCATAATCTCCATCATCGACATCATTGAAATACTTTTTAATAGAACAGAACTTTTTTTATTCATACAATTAGAATATCATCAAGATCATTCTAATTACTTCCAAAATCCACCAGTGACATCTAGCAGTATATGGTGGCAACCCATTAAAACTGAAAGTAAATCTCTCGGTGCAACTATCTGTGTGATTGGATTCTTCTATCTTGAGCCCCAACAGGATTAGGGTTAAAATGAACTCATCAAATCCAATCATCCATCATATGAATTAATCATTCAATGCGAGTTTGATGTGAAACCCTAATAGAAATTCTTTCTATCATCTTCGTACTGCCATGGCCATGGGCTTATGGACTTAATCTCATGATCATCATAAAGCTACTTCTCATCTACCAAGGCAGATAGATCTCTTATTGGTGTAATCCAATTTCTACAATGAACATGCTATAGCCAACATACACCTCAAGATTTTGAATGATTAGAAGATCAAGTTATGATGTAGTCAAACTATAACACCCTCAAGGTGAACTATCGATGCACCTCAGATCAAAGAACTAGACACACCACTGCAACATCAAGCCAATCATCAATGAAAAGGTAGACTTTCTTATGACTGCTCGAGGTAGTCACACTCAGTGCCCACATTCTCTAACGAGTACCTATACTCTCGCTTCGATGTCTCCACACTATAGACTCAAGACTCATCTATCCTAAGAAACTGATTGTACACTAACCTTCCAGATCAATCTTCATCCTCGTAATGATCCTACAGTTAGGAGCAATTTATAAGTTAATTATGAAAATTCATGTCTTAAATTATCAACTCTTGAAAATATAAATTGTCATTACCATTAACTTAAGAGATGTATCACAGACACTTTAAATGCATACTATGATAAAAAATAATTTTTTTTATTTATTTATAATAAAAATTATAAAATTATTCTTAGAAATGTATTACAAGTATTAGCCAATCTAACTTTTAAGGTACACATCTAATATAACCCTCTAGGACCCTCCATGGCCACCTAGCACTTCTCATCCACGAACGAGTTGAGCAGAGGCCAATGTTGATAATAGGGGCTAATCCTTTGAAAACCCCACACGACCACCTAGTACTCATCCATGGATGAGTCAACCAGAGTATGACGATGATGATAGCAAGGGCTAATCCTGTGCGGACTCCATATGGCCACCTGATGCTTCTCATCTATGAATGAATCGAATGGAGGCCTACAATGACGGTGATAAGGACCAACCACCCAGAGATCCCAAATGGCCATCTGATGCTCTTCAACCATGGATGAGTTAAGTGGAGGCCAAAGATGACAACAATATTGGCTAAGCAAGATTCACTATCAAGGATCGACTTTTGATCTACTTCGAATCTTCTTTGGATATTTTGACTTCCAATCTACTTCGGATCTCCTTCGGATATTTCGACTTTCAATCTACTTTGGATCTTCTTCGGATATTTTGACTTCAGATCTTCTTTAGATGTTTTGATTTTTGATCTACTTTGAATATTTTGACCTCCGATCTACTTCGAGTCTTCTTTGGATATTTCGACTTTGAATCTTCTTTAGATATTTCGACTTTTGATCTACTTTGGTCTTCTTCGAATATTTTGACTTTTGATTTACTTTGGATCTTCTTCAGATATGTCGACTTTGAATCTTCTTCGGATACTTTGATTTCTGATCTACTTTCGATATTTTGACTTCTTATCAACTACTTCTTTCATTAGAAGCAGTAAAACTACTTCAAACTCAAAAGTGGGGGTAAGTGTTATGGAGATTATCTGTCGCTTGAATCGACCTTCGCCTCCTCCAGCCGCGACTGAGCACTCATTGATGACTTTGTAAGACTAGCTTGGATACTAGAAAAAATCGAGAAATTGAGACAGACTAATCCTATTTCATCAGCCTCTTTCCAACCCCAACCTAGGCATTTACCGATCCAATGATCGGGATCTTGCCGACCCCGTGGTCGGGATTCACCAACGATAGAAAATAAGGCCCCACAATCGAATAAAGGAAAGATGACACCCTAGGCACAAGCACCAGCATGGAGCCTCGGTTCTATACCTATCCTAGGCTCTTAGCTTATCCACGTAGGTAAAATCCATAATTGACACCCACAACTAACAACTTTAATTCGCAGTTAGTGGAGAATCTCCTATCCTAACAAATTATCAAAACATGGCCTAAAGGCCTAAAAGACCAAACCTAATGGTCTAAAGATTCTAGCTAACCACCTACTTCTCCATCTTGATAAAAAAAAGGTACCAAAGGAACCCTCAAGTGAGCCCACCAAAGCAAGCTCAACAAAAAGTAATAATTTAATAAGAAAAAGCTGTCTTTCTCTCTCACTATTTTTCTTCTTTCTCCACTATTCTGAAGCTCCAGCTAACTTAGGCATTGGAGGGTCCTCCACCAAAAACCTTTTGGTGAGTGTGGACTTACATTGCAGATTTTCTTTAGTGTCCTAATCCCCAAATGGCATCCACCTCCAACCGCATTAGCATCTAACTAGAGATTTGTAGCAATAATAAGGATATTTTCTAGTAACAACAGAAGATGGTGTCCTATTGATTAAAAATGTACAAATGTCTGAACCGCTTCCCCCCATAATTCATGAGGCATGCGTGATGAGAATACAAGAATGCGAGCAGTTTTTATAGCATGGCAGTGCTTCCACTTATAAAACTATTTTGTTGTGGTATCTCAATGCAAACTAATTGAGATAAAGTTTCTTAGGATTTTAGCAAATTCTTAAGGCATCTGACAAATATTCACCAATCAGAACGAAATATTTTTTTTGGTTTTTGAAAATTGAATTTTGATCATATTGGCGAATTCAAACTAAACTACAAGATTCAGACTTTGAATGAAGAAAATCAAACATATCTTGTATAGTCATTAATACATAATAAAAACCCCTCCTATAGAAGCAATAGAAGCAGGTTCCTAGAAATCAGTGTATATGAAGTAGAAAGGAGATGCAGAAATATATTCGCATTTATTAAATGGAGAGCATGATGCTTGGATAATTGACAACTAACACAAGAGTGAACTTTTGAAATTTGAACTAACCCTAGCATACCATTTATTATCATACAGTGCAACCAAGCAAAGTATTATGCCCAAGCAAAGAAATTGAATAAGCAGAGACCAGCAACATGGGTAGTGATAAGTTGATGAGAAGAATATCTCCACAAGAAATAGTCTTCCTACTTTACAGCCTATCCCAACCTGCTTCCCCATTGATGTCCTGCATGACACATAAAAAGTAACATGAAGGCCCTTTCCACGCCACGGTCTAGCAGATATTAAATTCATTAAGAGTTTTGGTACAAAAAGGATATTAGAAACTGATAAATGATTTAAATAAGCTTTAAGAAAACCAATATGACTGGTAAATATGCTAGAACCCGTGCGAATATAAGAGGGTTAAACATTCCTAAGACCACCAAAAAAATTAGAAAAGAAGGTCACGTGATTGGATGCTCTAGAGTCAATAAGCCAACATTGATAAGGATTGCCTAAAGTGACTAAAAAGGCAAAGGCAGTAATAGTAGTGTTATCAAGACCTAATAGTGCTTGTTTAATCACCTCCTAATAGACCTCAGTTGAAGTCAATTAGCCATTAATATAGGGTGATATCTTGTCACATAGTATAGTTGCAGCTGCAGGACCCGAAAAGGAGGCTTTATTCTTCTTCTTGACTGAATAATCAAAAACTAGCAGGTGGACGAAAACTACCACCAGATTTAGTGATAGCAGTTAGAATCTTCTTCAAAAGAAACTGTAACAGAAGTACCCTTTTATGTTTCTTCCACTATGAGTTCTAATTTTGTTGAATCAACTACTAGCAGTGGTTCCTGATGAGAATGAAAGCCCGGACATGCTTGGAGTTGTCTAGAAATGTCATTGGGGCATGTTGTGGTCAAAAAGAATTGGCTTAGATGGATCGATCTCCACTTCTGTATACATGAGGAATTGTCCATTTCAGTCTCTGATATTATGGCATGGAGTCTCATAATTTTGTCCTTTATGTCTCATGAAGAAAAGAAGATTCTATCCCATATAAGTCAGATTTTCTATTGACTCACAACCTACCTATGATATAAGTTAAGTTGCGGAAGGTGCACCACAGTCGGTCGAAGACACGTCAGCCCCATAGTGGATGCTAATATTGCAATCAAAGGTTCGTGGGTCCGACGGATTAGTTTCCGCTCCCACGTATGTAAGAGCTAACCATCCTAGATTAGTAACATATTAGAATAAAAATTAAAAATAGACTGCTTTTTCTTTTGTTTTATGGACCTATTCATTTCAAGTTTATACTTGTAGGCAGAATTGGTTAAAAAATATCAACTAGGACCTGTTTGGATGTTGGGCCCAAAATCCTATTAGATTCGTAGGTTGAACTAACACAGCTAACTAAATCAAGCTAGACTCGGCCTATCGTTATAAATACCCAAAAAAACCATTGGAATGGGCCAGTCTAAATCTGAGTCTTAGTTGGTTCTTTGGGATTCAAGCTGGCCCACTCCAATGATTCTTTATTTATTTATAAAGATAGACCTAATTCAACTTAATTTAATTAGATGTCTTTGGCTCAACCAACAAATCTCATGAGATTTTGGACCCAGACATCCAAACAGGCCCTAGTCTGAAAATCACAAACTTGATTAGCAGTCTCATATTTTCCAAGTTGCATATTGATGGTGGGATATATGGTATTAGCAATCCAATCGACAGTTTTATTGTTACCCGTGCCCCATTCATTAACTTTATCAATATCATTATCACCGGGATGCCTCCCACCGACAATAATTTTCCATATGCCTCTATTTTTATAAAGCTACGCATAAGATATGACCAAGAACGATAGTGGGAGATATCTCCATCAATTCGATCAAGATGGGCCGAAGAGTAGAGACAGACGAGGTCCGTGACAAAAGTTGGTGGGCTGCAAGGCTGTAGTGCCAACTAAACTTGAACTCTTAACAAACATGAAATGAAATGACACCAAACTAAGATTTCTGAAGTTCGCAAAACTTCAAGTTGGATAAAATCAATTGGTGATGTTGTCAGACTTCGACCAGATCTTGCACTAGCGCAAGAGAGAGGTGATTTGACCTACTCTTCCAAGGAGTAGAAAACCTTTTAGTTGGATCAAATGGGTCCTAAAAGAGGCAAAGCTGATCGCGGTGAAGCTACAGCCTTTACAGTTCGATGTGCAGATTGACTCTGAGTTAAGTCAGGCTGGAGAATAGTTTGTGGTTAAGTTAAAGCGTGGAACATAAAGCTCAAAACAGAGCATAACCTAACTGAGAACCATAGTGATTGATACCACAACAAAACATTGGAGGAAAGCTAAAAAATTTGAAGTCACCGTATTCTTGAATAGACCACTATTTGTAAGGGTGTACAAATGCACGAGGTGTACTGCAAGTTGTATCATATATGATACAGGGATTAAACAAGGAATGACAAACAAATTATAATCAGCTATAAAAGGCGGCATATTAAGCTAAACAAGATAAGAGGGCAAACATGGAAGACAACATGCGGCTGGCTCTGAAACTCCTATCCTTCACAGGCTCCTAGATGGCTTTCCTTAACAATCTGTCTTGTATGTCATGTCATATCAAAGAAGCTTGCAGCACCGTTGTCGTGATTGCAGAGTGATGAATATTTCTAGTAGCAAACAAAATTCATCTCATAGCGTGCATCGACATTACCAATATACACCATTTCCAACACAAAGATCAAACCTGGGAAGCTGGAAAAGTACAGTGCAGAAAATATTCATCGTCTGTTCTTACTCTTGAGTGAAGTTCCTGAAAATAGACAGGGCAAGTTTGACAGCAATTGCAGAAATGGTAAAGAAAAAAAAATTAATTCCTGATATTTCAGTCACGTGAGACGCTACAAAAGATAAAAAGATCCCTTACTAGTTATAGAAGTGTGAAAAAAAAAAAAAAAAAAGGTAGTTCAGCAACTTGTGTGCCGCTTTTTACATTTGCCCCAAACTCATGCAGTTTCTCAGATTATCTCTTCATGCTAGTACTCATGAAAAGAATTTGGCACTTGTCCTTGCTCGCTTCCATCTCTCTAATCCTCTTCCTAGCTTACGGTGTTAACAATCAGCTTGTTCCCTACCTTCTTCTTGGCACTAACAGCCTGAAGTTCTTCTTTACTTACCCTTCCACCCACACCTGCACTAATACTCGAGCTACCGTTGCACTTCATTCTTGGTCCTGCTCCATCCGTATTCTTTGGAGAAGCATCGCTATTACAGTTTGGTTTCTCCACATCAATCTCATTCTCAGGTTGCAAACAAGTCGCCAGATGAGGACTAGTTTCTGCATGAATTGGCACTGCTGGCAGTTGTTGTGATGATGGAGGCTGGCCCGACCCAGGTGGGGGAAGAAAGACTCCAGTACCAGGAGCAAGGAGTCGAGGGGATTGATGCCTTGGAGGTACAGCCACCGTCCACCCAGCAGATGCAGGTGGCAGTGGGACAGGTGCAGGGTAGGGGACAGCTGCAGGAGCAACTGGAGCAGGGGCAACAAAGAGTGGCTGCATTCCATTGGGAGGCAAGTGTTGGGGACGGATGGCTGGGGCTGGCAGCACACTACTAGTGGGGGTCCCTCCATAATGCTTGTGGCCTGTCTGGTGACGGATAAGGCTCGGGGGCCTACCTGATGACGTGACCCAATGTGAAGGAGGAGGTGCACTAGAGGAAGGGAAGCGCATACCTTCAGATGTGAAGGTCTTCTTTGGCTGTGACTTTCCAAATGATAGAAGGACACGCTGCTTGCGAAGGGAGGGGATGGCATGCTTGGCTAGATCTGCACTTCTGCCTTGCATCACCAGAAGAGATCTACGGTTGAAGAAAAAGGGGGGAAATGAGTTAAAAATACTGGAAAGATGATTACTTTGATGCACCTAGAAGCAAAAATACAAGCATGACAGGACAAAATTGAAATTGCTGTATGTCTATTCAACTACATGGAAATGAATTCCCTTTTCCTTTTTATAATTTGCAGTGTATAATAAATCAACACTTAAATTAAGATTCATTGCATAATAATCAACATTTAAATCAAGATTCATTCTCCTTATGAACATATAATACCTGATAATGCTTTACGTCAAAATTTGTACTGAATATATGCATAATCTAGCAAGATTATTACATAATTCCTGTGCTACGTGGAACTCCTGTCTGGCTTCAAGAATACATGTTGGATATGTATCCAAATTGGATACATGCTACAGATTGCAGACTACACGCTCATTACTGATATCCTACATGATTGCAAACTACACATAAACACTGTTAAAGATTTCCAGGGAAGAGCTATAGGTTATAGATACCTAGATGATTAACGGTGTGATGGATTGAGAGATGAAGGTAATCCATGAACAAGCTAATTGTTCATACAAAATTAACCAGTTTGTATATGGGTCATAGTGTCCATTGAGGCCTAAACAGCCTAAAACATGCATTAAGGATAATAAAAAGCCAGGTTCTGTTAACATCCTTAGAATGTCATCAAGAATTCATCAGCTTATATTAGTTTTCAAGCCTTCTTAAGAGAAGAATGAAAAACCACCACCATGTCATTGAAAAAATGAAATCATGTCTTCAAGTTTATCCTTAGAATCTAAACATATTGCAGCAGCATGTGATTTAGGAGAGCTATGCAATCTTCAGTATCTTCCTTTCCTGTGAGTAACTGAGAGAAAAACCAAGCCAAATTCAGGTCACAATTAACACAATAACCATTAAAGCTTACCTTATGACTTCTCTCCCAGATTAGACTTTGTACATTAAATTTAGCAATGAGTTCCTAAGGTAACTTCAGACAAGAGTGTCTTGCCATTAGAGCTAAAAAGCTAGTTGGTTGATAAGGAGGCCAACCACATTGGTTACACAGCTTATACTCATGTAATCAAGGAACAAACATCCAAGATTTCTCTACATCAGAAAGAATTTAAGCAGATATTAAAAGGCAATATTTAATAAAGGGAGCTGCATTTATCTATCTGGGGTAGATCATAACTTGAAAAGGCTAATTGGTGCAACATCCAATCAAGCAGCAAAACCAATTTAATATGATATTTTCTGGTTGGACCATTGCAAACTATGATACACAGAAAATACAGAGATTGTAATTACAAATTAAGGCATATGGTCATTGACTAAAAGTAAACTATACATGGACTTCTATTGTCCGAGGCTTTGAAAGGTCCTCAAGTGGCAAAGTTGCTGATTTTTGACAAGTGAGCCTGAGTCTCTCAAGGCTTTTGGCACTGGTAATAAGACAACAGCTGCAGTTTAGGCTTTGGACACTGCTAATTGATTTTTTGACAGATTTCCTATTATGTCCTCAGTATTCACACAATTTAATTGGTATGGAGATGAATTTTGTGTGAATATTAAGTATTAAGGATTTGACACTGGTAATAAGACAAGGGCTGGAGTTTAGGCATCAAATTATATTAGCAGCATATACAGACATCATACACTTGCAACAATTCTGATGTTCATTGAAGCTGTCTACTCAAAACAAGTCAACAGAAAAGTCATGGCAAAAAATGCAAATATAACATAGGAACCAGCAAAAGAAACATACCCTGCTGCAAGAGAAAGCTTAAGAGAACCTTTGTAGTCTCCACGATCTCCTCCCACTACTCGACCAAAAACAATGTCACATTCTGTCAAAAATAAAGTACAAACAGGCCTACCATACCAAGATGGCCGCATGTGAGGCTGTGAATGATCACCCTGACAAAATAAGTTCACAAATCAGGCTCATTCATTGCATCACAAACTATATTTGTAGTGCTTCAAAAGATGCTCACCTCATTAAAGAAGTCAATAATGCAATAATCAGGTTTGACAGTCAAAACTTGCAGTTGCACAACACGATCAAGAATATCTTGCAGCAAGCTAGGAAATGCCTCCACCTTCCAGTCTGTACATAAAGGTCCACTAATCCTTTATGACCAAACCACTGAAAAAAAAAATGTAATAAAAAAATTCAGCACATAAAGTTCTGCTGTGCTAGGCAGAACTTGCCTCTAGACGTCCCTGCTGTGTTTTCATCCTCTGGAGGTCCTTCAGCAATGGGTAAGCCCAGCTGAATCATTTCCCTTCCATGCCCTTTCACAGGTCTCTTTGAGACCACAAATGTCTGCCCTGCATTCATCAGTCCAAGGCTATTACAAATTGACAGCAACAAGGGATAGTTTTATTTCGAAGTCACTATAATCATCACATGCCGTAATAAAAGAAGAAGCAATCCGTAAGGTTGAATTAATGTGACTGAAGCTAACTTTTTTTTAAAATCAATTCATTTGCATAAGGTAAGAAAAAGAATAACAGAAGGATTATCATTGGTGTGAATGACACCTCCTCAAAGCACAAGTAATCAAACTATTCAGATATTTTGCTGGCCATCTTGATATTGTTGTTGATCTCTTGCCAGCATATTTGCTTAACTGTGCTAACAATATCTTCAATTCATTGCAAGTTTGACTTGCCTATTATATGGTTGCTCTCTCTCTCTCTCTCTCTTCCTGGCAATGTCTTTAAACTATCTCTAAACACCAGTCTATTTGATATACTATCTCTAAACACCACTCTACTTGATAATCTCTAAACACCTGTCTACCTAATTCACAAAATTTAAGATATTTTCAATGTCATTTATCCAGCCTCTGCTTCCCAAGCAACTCAAGATCTAATAATGGATTATCCACCTATGCATCATGAAATGTTGCTTAGGCACAGATTATGTCATTACAAACATAATTGAGGATCATGGATACACCCTAACACCAACTAGACCAAGATTACCCCAAGAGCTGCCACCAGATCACAAGAATGTATTCATAATGTAGGCTTTACCACCCATCACAAATACTATTAACAATCATCTCATTGTAATTTCTTGGAATCTCACAAATACCAGGACCATGAATCCACACGCCCATCTCACTAAATAAGAGAGGAATAAGATATTTGAGTTACTGTCTAGCCAAGTTTATAACCAAAATATGCTGAGTTGCTCTACTCAATTTCTACAATATATATATATATATATATATATATATATATATATATGATTATGTACGGTATAAAATTCACATGCACCTCCCTCTCTCATTTACACAGTTTCTCTACATATCCCAAACCAACTGGATTTTATTTTTTTTTTAAAAAAAAAAAATCCCTATGCATTTATCCGCTTTCATCTCTCTAATCCTCCAATCCCTCAATTCTTATTAATTTATTCTTTAACATGCATTGCACATGGGTAATTGCTAGTAGAGAGAGAGTCAATGCTTCAGAATTAGAGTGGAAACCTCAATCATTGATCCTTGTATGTAGGCTTTAAAGCAACGAAGGATAAAGCCTACATGCAATGTTATAGAGACATGTAACAAGAGTGTCAAGCAAGATTCGCTGTCACGGTACCGAATCTCATACTTGTACCATCTTATTATAATGTCAATACGTGGTTCGATATAGTATGAGACAACATATTGAGCGTCGATATGGTACAAGACAACATACTAGTATGGTATAGGCACAGTACGATATATCTCATACTAAGCAGTATGGGGTGGTATGGGAGATCATACTATTAAAATATTCAAGTGTCAAGAAGTGTCGGACATAGGATTTTTCAGAAAATCAGAGATGGAACATCCATTAAATAGATGTATATGTAAATAAGTAAAAGTGTATGTATATGAAGAAAAATTTGTTACATCAATGGCCTTGTGATTATATAAAATCCATAAAATCTTTACTAAACATAATATTGGACATAAAATGCTAGAGGTGCCAAAATTTGATATGTAACCATGATGACATAATTTTTTTGGATTCGAAGTGTCAGGAGTGTTATGAAATGTCCTGGCGTCCAAGTGCCTAGACCTATGTTACCTATTACACTAGTACACTTGACATAGGCTCAAATTCATAATTCAAAATCTACTACCAATTAATGATTAGAAAATATACTCTTTATAATTAAAGATATTTTAATTTTGATTAGAATAGTTGGCTCTTGGAATCTAACATTATTATAAAATTTGAGTGAGAAAAATTAGAAACCTTGACAATAGTCAAAAAATTTGGAGTTTATACACCAATTAACATTTATACAAGACTTACATGTTTAGTTTCCAAATTTCTCTCCTAATAGATTTTAGGAAAGCATTATCTTCACTTTCCCATGTTCCCTAGTTTGACCAATCAATTCCTCTTCTCCCAGCAGCACAAAATCTCTTACTTCCATGGAATCCTAATGTCAGCAACCTTCTTTCCTATCTTACAATCCCATTCCCCCTAGTTTCCTGTACCTTGCCATATTATCTATTCAAAGAAGAAAGTATAACTTAATAATCATTTTTTATCTCCCAAGTTAATAACAAATCATACTACTCTGGTTTAAAAGATAATCCATAACCTGCAATTTACGCTAAAAAAGATAATCCATAACTGGCAATTTAGGCACATAGCAAAGACCCAGATTTTGAAGTGTCCTAGTAACATCAGCCACATGATTACAACCAGGAAAAGGAAAATAGAACATCAAGCCTCCAATCTGACTTGTTTACTGGGAAAAAAGAAAAAGCAATCCCCTTAAAAACATAAATAGTTTAGAGTGTATCATGTCAGAGGTTCTCTCTAATTGGATCATAAAGCAATCACCTGCCCTATAAATCAAACCCCAACCTCAAAATATAGGTCAGACTATGCACAACTTTGCCAATGTTATAAGCCAAAAATCCAAGGAAGCTACATAGGGTGGGCCCCAGCAATAGAATGCATCAGATTTCAGTAAACTGAAACCATCCAATGCATCCTTGTTAAGCAAGACCTCACCCACCAACCTCAAACTCAAACTAGTGTAAAACCATAATTTTCCAAATAGTATTTCCTGTGGAAGTAGCTCCAAAAGTACATCTTCATAAGGGTCAGATTGCAGTCCTTTACAGCTAAAAAATAATTATTCATTCCCACAGACCATGCTTCCCCATCTCATCTAAGCAAAGTGGAAGTTTGCTTTCACCTCATTATCTTAGTAGAAAAGTTCACATTGAAGCATCTCGAATTTGTTTAATCATTGATCTTAAGTCCTAAAAGGGTCTTTTCTTTTAATTAAAAAAAAAAAATTAAAGTACCCCTCTCCCATTTGAGTGTCCTCTTCAACCTACCCAACAACAATATAGTCATCATTAGTTTTCAGGATAATTATGAATCTTAAAGGAACGAAAAGTTCCCTAGGTTATCCATCTTAAGGCTCTTTCTAGATATCGGGAAATTGAAGGAAATGAAACGAACATAAATGTTAAAATCAGGCAACTTTTGGTTTCATCATTTCTCAATCTTGGTGTAGTCATGTCCCTGCTTATCACTTTCATTGTCTTGCTTTCGAAGCATCTAAGTGGAGCCAATGAGAATAATGCAGCACAAGAAAGAAAACTATAACTGCGAGTTCAATAATAGTTGTCACAACAAATTCATAAGTACAGTAATACCCATATATAAAGACATACACCAAACAACCTAAACATAATTCTCAATGATTATAAAACAAAGTACATGATATGTAACCAACCTTGAAACTCATCAGACAAGAAATATGTAAATGTGAGACCTAGAATGATCCTACACTAGCTAGTTATCACCAAGAACAAATCAAAATGGTACATACAGATCAACAAAAAGGAAACCTAACTCCAAATGACAGCTCGTCTGGCTGCTTTGGCCCAAGAGGCAAGAAAACCCAATGCTTGAGACATCCAAACCTATAACTTAATATATGGCCTAATAAGGAAAACATCATTTTGTCTAGATGTTATTATTTGCCTGATAACGTGTCATAGTCAACTTGAAAAAAAAAAAAAGAAAAAAAAAAAGCCTAGAGCCAACTCATAATAAACTCCAAAAAAACTGTTCACCTGCCACGTAGGATAATAACAACTCGATGGTCCCTATACCATTTAAGGAAAAAAATTATCTAAATCAATAAAACAACTAACCGATCAAGAAATCTAGAGAACAAAAGGTGAAGGATGAGTGACAATGAAGGTAAACAAAATGCGAAGGATGAGAACAATGAAGGTAAAAAGGTAACCAAGCAGGACTCTGCAGTAAATATGAAAGGGACCAAAGGATAATCACTTGATCTGACAGAAGATCAAATGGCATTAAAGAGAACTTGAAAGACATGGCAATGACTACATTGGAAGCTAGATCTTTATCTTTCATCTTGACAAGCTCTATTTTCAACTTGATTTCAAAGAATTTGTCGCCATGACACAAAGAAGCTAATAACTTTCTTCCATGCATATTGAAGTCCGTTCTAGTGAACCACCATTTTAGTTGAGCAATTCCAACTTCAACAATAATGATACTATTAGGGATAAACCCGCTCCCGCCGAAGTTCGGCTGGATGCTTGATCTTGGAAGAATCTCGTCCAGCAGCAGCCTTCATAGTTAAACCTCGGGCCTCCTTCAACAATTGAACTCCTTCCGGACTTCTCCTTCAGCCAAACTCCTCGAACAGTTAGACTCCTCTCGAACTTCTCCTTCAGTCAGACTCCTCCAACAGTTGAACTCCTTCCGGGCTTCTCCTTCAGCCGGACTCCAATGATCGAACTCCTTCCGGACTTCTCCTTCGACTCCTCCAGCAGTTGAACTCCTCCCGAACTTCTCCTTCAGCCAGACTCCAACAGTCGGACTCCTCCCGAATTTTTCCTTCAGATGGACTCCTCCAAACAGCTAAACTCCATCCAGTAGCCCCAGAGGACCTCAGCACTCATCCTCGATATAGCCAAAAGAACCATCAATCTCTTCCATCCAAGCTTCGGCCATTGGACCCCGACGGGCTTGCACGTCGCAACAACAGACACTATCCCTTATAACAAACTCCATGTGACTCTGAACAGCCCACTACCGGACGGTTACGGCTGTCACTATCAGTTTGTTACAGGCTCCGTCCATATAAGAGACCCTCCAGATATGCTTTCAAAGGGAAGAAGCTCTCCTTCTCTTCCTCAAAACTCTACTAAAATCTCTCTACGTATTCCATTTCTGTTGGCCGAAAAAGCTAACTTGATCGTCGAAGGGTCTTGTCAGAGCCACCACCCCCGACTCCGGACGAAACTTGTTTTGCAGGTCCCGACGGTGACCTCGTCCTCTCCAAATCCAGCTTTGACTCCGGCGACGGCCAAATTTTGCACCAACAGGATTGGCGCTAGAGGAAGGGCCTCAAGTTATTGAGGTTCTCTTATTCTTAAAGGAATACGTGATGGAAATCCCTCTTCATCCCAGCAAGAGTCCTACTTTTCCCCTCGACCTCTTGAAGATGCCCCCCAGAAAGGCTTCAACCCGGCGGTCAACCGCCTCCGCAGTCAGATCTCATCCAGATCTTCCCACCCCTGTTTCGTCTCAGACGTCTCAAGCCCCACTGCCTGTGACGGTGGACACAGTGCAGTTCAACTTGCTGGTCCAGCAGGTCTGCGACCTCACTGAAGCAGTGTAGGCCATGTGACAGCAGCAGCCGTCTATAGTGCCATCTCAACTGGAGCAAATTTCTCGGGAGCCAGAGAACCCGGTTTGGGGGCGGCCGACTTGGGTCAGTCGGCCGGCGACCCCTGAAAAAGGGAAGCATAGGATAGAGAGCCCTTGCTTGGACCATGACTCGACCCCGAGGGGAGCTTTGCCCCCATTCCACCAGAAAATCTTGGAGATCAACGACCGTGAAGATCTCCTGGATCAAAGACTCCAGGAAATGAGCCGACGAATCGAAGAACTCCATCATGCTCCCTCCTCCCACAGTAACGATATTTGCACTGACTCTTCTTTTTCTCAAAAGATTATGCAGGAACCGATCCCACCGAACTTCAAGCTCCCTCAGTTTGAGAATTACGACGGGACCACCGATCCAGTCGACCATCTGAAGGACTTTTGGATAATGATGCTGCTTCACGGCGCGCCAGATGCCATTTTGTGCCAGACTTTCCGTCTACCCTCAAGGGAGCCGCCAGGAACTAGTATTTGGCCCTTAAGCCAGATACCATCTTTTCCTTCGATCAAATGAGCCATCAGTTTACAGCTCATTTCGTTAGTAGCCGACGTCCCTACCGAGGTTCGGATTCCCTGATGAATATCAAGCAAAAGGAGGAAGAATCTATCCGGACTTATGTCATCCGATTTAATGCTGCTGCATTGGAGGTCCGGAACTTGAACCAGTCTGTTGCAAGGGCCGCACTCAAGGACGGCCTTCAGAAGAATGATTTGCTGTTCTCCTTAAAGAAGTACCCCAGGGACTTTGCCGATATATTGGCTCGGGCTGAAGGTTATGCCCGAGCTAAGGCCTTTAAGGCCAGGGATAATGAAGCCGCCCAGGAGCAGCAGGCGGGCGAACCGAATGTGCCCGCGGCTGAAGAGAAACCGAGCAGAGCTCGACCACGCTCCCGAACTCCTACTCGAACCCAGAGGCGAAGAAGTCCGAATAGAAGTGCGCGACAGAGTTCTCTCTTCAGAAGATTCCACAACTACGTCCCTCTCAATACTCCAAAAATTCAAATACTGATGGAGAACAAGGAACAACTGTCGAGACCGAAAAGGATGCGCACTCATCCCAGCAAGCACAATCCTAGCAAGTTCTGCATCTACCATCACGATCACGGTCACGATACAGAAGAGTGCATCCAGCTCCAAGACGAGATCGAGGAGCTTATCAGGCATGATGGGTTTGGCCAGTTCCTGCGATGTCGGCCGAAAGGACTGAAGGATCGACCGAGAGCACCTCCGCCGTCAGAACCACCGAGGGACAAGGAGCAGCGAGAAGATCGGCCCTCGATTAGCATCATTAACACCATCTCTGAGGAACTTCGGTGTGGGGAGGCTAGTGGATCAACAAAGCCTGAGAAGAGGTGGACTGAGGAGCCCATCACTTTCACCAACGAGGACGTTCGAGGAGTCCAGTTCCTGCACAACGACGTAGTTGTAATCTCTTTAAACATTGTTGATTATGATGTACACCGCATTTTGGTAGATAATGGAAGTTCCGCTGACGTTCTGTCTTATGATGCTTTCTTTAAAATGTCCATACCCGATAATCGCCTGGAACCCATGAGCTCCCCGTTGGTCGGCTTAACTGGCGACATTGTACCAGTGGAGGGAATGATATCTCTAGCCATGACTGCAGGGCAATATCCAAAGTAAGCCAAGGCGTGGGTCAACTTTTTGGTGGTGAAAGCCTCCTCCGCTTACAATGCAATCCTCGGCCGACCTGGTCTGAATGCACTACGAGTCGTGGTGTCGACCTATTACCTGAAGATAAAATTTCCAACAAACAATGGAATATGTGAAATCAGAGGCGATCAAGCATTAGCCCGGCACTGCTACTCCATCGTCTTACAAAACGGCACTCAACTTGACCCATGTCCAGTTGACGGGCTTGATGTCCGCGATGACCTTATCGAAGAACGGGGCGAACTCATAGAAGATCTTGTGACCGTCCTCCTGAATGAAGGGAACGCGGAGCATACAGTGCAAATTGGCTCCAATCTGGAAGATAAAGTTCGAGAGCAGCTCATCGCCTTTTTACGGAGGAATGCCGACGTCTTCGCCTGGATTCCGACGGATATGCCTGGGATTGACGCCGAGGTTATGGAACATCGGCTGGCCGTTGATCCCAAGCATCAACCAGTGAAAGAAAGAGTTCGAGGCCATGCACCAGAAAGGCAGAAGGCAATAGCAGAAGAAGTCGATAAGCTTCTCAATGTCGGATTTATTCGAGAAGTCAGCTATCCGACTTGGGTCTCTAACGTGATCCTGATCAAGAAGGGCAAAGGCAGGTGGAGGATGTGCATTGACTTTAAGAAGCTGAACAAGGCCTATCCAAAAGATAGCTATCCTTTGCCCAAAATCGACCAACTGGTGGACGCGACTTCAGGCTACAAGCTCCTCACCTTCATGGATGCCTTCTTTGGCTACAACCAAATGCGGATGGCACCGAAGGATAAGAAGAATGCTTTTATTACTAACCGTAGTCTTTACTGTTACAGGATCATACCCTTCGGGCTTAAGAATGCAGGTGCGACTTATCAGCGCTTGATCAATAAAATCTTCAAGGAGCAGATCGGCCGCAATATAGAGGTTTACGTCGATGACATGCTGGTCAAAAGCCGAATGTCTATCAATCATGTTGCCGACCTTGAAGAGACTTTCGATGCGCTCAGAAAATACAAGATGAAGTTGAACCCAACCAAGTGCGCCTTTGGGATAGCCTCAGAAAAATTTTTGGAGTTCATGGTCTCGAGACGAGGAATTGAGGCCAACCCGAAAAAGATTCGAGCTATCCAGGAGATGACCGCTCCAAAGTCCATCAAAAAAGTTCAGTGCCTGATCAGAAAGATGGCATCTTTGAATCATTTTGTCTCGAGGTCGGCCAAATGCTGCATGCCTTTCTTCCAAATTCTCAAGAAATCAAAATATTTTCACTAGACTCAGGAATGCCAAAAGACGTTCGACGAGCTCAAGAACTACCTCGGCTCGCCTCTCCTACTAGCCAAACCCAAATTCGGAGAGAAGTTGTTTCTCTACCTCGCGGTCTTCCATGCGGCGCTAGCGACAGTCCTGGTCAAAGAAGAGACGAAAGTGCAGCAACCAATCTACTACATAAGCCGGATCCTAAGGGATGCCGAGATCAGGTATACAAAGTTGAAAAAATTAACTTATGCTCTTCTAATTGCGGCAAGGAGACTTCGGCCTTACTTTCAGGGATATGCTATAATGTTCCTCACTGACCAGCCGATCAGAGCGATCCTTCATCAAATGGATGCTTCCGAAAGAATTGCAAAATGGGCCATTGAATTAACAGAGTTCGATATCAACTATCGGCCTCGGCCAGCAATCAAGGCTCAGGCATTGGCCGACTTCATAGTTGAATGTACCATCCCAGATGATGTCGAGCTTCAAAATGAAACCAACATTCCATGGTTGCACCCGAGCTCCTCTGAAGAAAGAACGGACCTTCTTGAAAATTTCTAAACCCTGTATGTCGATGGCTCCTCCAACGCTTCCGAAGTAGGTGCTGGGCTGCTCCTGATCAATCCGGAAGGAATCATCATGGAGTTTGCGCTACGTTTTGAATTTTCGGCGACAAATAATGAGGCAGAATATGAGGCCCTAATAGTCGGGCTCAGGATAGCCAAAAAATCGGGAGCTGATCAGTTCAGGTTTGCAGTGACTCCCAACTGGTCGTGGGGCAAGTCAGCGGCAAAGGTGAAGAGCTTGACCACAGCCTTCGGTAGCTTCAGCATTCGACAAATCCTGAGTGAAAAATGCTAGGCCCGACCTTCTTTCCAAGCTAGCCACCCTAGCTCCTAACGAGCTTCCGAAAGAAGCTTATTATGAGACATTGAAATGCCCATGCATAGAGGAACCACAGCCCGTCATGCAGGTTGGCCAAGAGCCCTGCTGGATTGACCCGCTGACTACTTATCTTAAGGACAGGGTTCTTCCTCGTGATCCGAAAGAGGCTTGGAAGTTGAGAAACCAAGCCTCCCGGTTATGTTCTTTATGAGAATAAGCTATATAAAAAGTCGTATTCCCTGCCATTATTGAGGTGCCTCCGACCCTCTGAGGCCGATTTCGCATTATGGAAAGTGCACGAAGGAATTTGCGAAAGCCATCTGAGTGCCAGATCTCTATCTCAAAAGCTGCTCCGACAAGAATATTACTGGCCGACTATGCATGGTGATTATGTTGATTACGTTAGGAGATGTGATCGCTAACAAAGAAACGCGAATGTCCAAAGGCAACCAGCCGCCGAGCTTGCCCCGTTGAGTGCTCCTTGGCTATTTGCGCAGTGAGAAATGAATATTCTTGAACCCTTCCCAATGGCATCTAGGCAACGAAAGTTTCTCCTAGTCGCTATCGACTATTTCACTAAATGAATCGAGACCGAACCACTAGCAAAGATTACCGAAGCCAAGATACAGAACTTCGTTTGGAAGTTGGTCGTCTGCAGATTTGGACTGCCCCGAACTATCATAACATACAATGGCCGACAATTCATCGAGACGAGGTTTGCCGAGTTCTGTGAAGGTCTGAATATCTTCCACCACTTTACGTCGGTAGCTCATCCGCAGGCAAATGGAGAAGCTAAAGTGACCAACCGGATCCTATTGCAAGGCATCAAGACAAGACTCAAAAGAGCAAGAGGGGCCTGGGCGGACAAACTTTATCATGTTCTGTGAGCATACCGCACTACCCAAAAGCTGCCAACTGGAGAAACATCGTTCGTCTTAGCTTTTGGAACAGAGGCAGTCATCCCGATCAAACTTAAGCTTCCATTGGCGCAGGTAGTGGCTTTCAACGAGCAGCATAACCCGCAAATCTTCAGAGCTAACCTCGACTGAGAGGAAGCCCAAGTTCGGATGGCAGCTTTCAGATGAAAGATGGCCCGATACTATAACTCCAGAGTCAGAGATAAAATGTTCAAAGTGGGGGACTCGATGCTTCGGCGAGCCACCATCTCTCAGCCTCAGAACCAAGGAAAGCTTGCCCCAAATTGGGAAGGACCCTACGAGGTCACGAAAGTCGTCCGATCCGGAACATACTACTTGAAAAAACTCGGAGGGGCAGACCTAGCTCGACCATGGAATTCGGAAAATCTAGCAAATACAGCCATGTTAGGAACAGGAGGAGAACCTCGTCCTAATGTGAGTAAAGTCGAAGGCCTCGTTCATTTTAGACGAGATGAGAGGAGAGGCTCTGACAATGGCCTTAATGTACCCCTACAGTCCATTAGGAACAGGAGGAAAACCTCATCTTAATGTGAGCAAAGTCGAAGAGCTCGTTCATTTTAGACGAGATAAGGGGAGAGGCCCTGACAACAGCCCTAATGTGCTACAGTCCGTTAGGAACAAGAGGAGAACCTCGTCCTAACTTGAGCAAAATCGAAGACCTCGTTCACTTTAGATGGAATGAAGGGAGAGGCCCTGACACCGACTCTAATACACCCCTAGGCCTCGTTAGGAATAGGAGGAGAACCTTATCCTAACAAGAGTTAAAAAAAAAAAGAAGAGAGAAGGGTCGAAGGCGAGCATTGCATTCACATAAGGCAACGACGGACAAGGTATTATTTTATTATAAGTTTAAATTTATTACAAGTAGGATGGAGGTCGGCCAAACCGACTACAAATTACAAGAAAGCCAATGCGGCAGGGATCGGCAAGACTGATTACAAAAAAAATATATAAAAGGAGATGAAGCCTTAAGATGGGCCGGACTCCTCAAGCTTTGGATCGTCGACGTCGGCCATCACCAAGACCTGCTTCAACCTAACGATTTCCTCAAGTTCTTTCTTTTTATACAAATTATCTATGTACACTCTATTGATATGCCCGAACTAGCCCTCAAGCTCCCGCTGCTGCCTCCTTAGGACCTTAGACTCGGCCTCCGCGTCCTGGACGGCTTGATGCTCACGAATCAGTTGGAGCTTCAACTGCTGAACTTCGGCTTTCTCCGTCCCGACAACCTCTGAAAGCTCACCAATGGTCTTCTTTAAGGAGGCAATCTCCTCCGACTCTCCACTAGAGATAGCCCGCCGACCATCAGCCAGTTGTTGCTGGAGACAGCTCACGTCTCTGTTAGCTGTCCGGAGCTCATGCTCGAGCCTGGTCACTTCCTTCGACCAAGTTAGCTTATACTCATTATGCCAGGCTTCGGCGTCGTGGAGCTGCTTCTGAAGTTCGAAGAATCTCTTGCACCAGTCCCAATCATACCGAGCCCTGTCGGTAAACCATGACGAAGTTTCCTCCAGCAGTTGAATTTTTTTCTTCGCCACCATAAAGTCGATCTCAAGGAAGCTAATCTTTGCCGTTAACTTCCAAGACTTGTTGCTGGCGCTTCTCAGTTCGGCTATTTCTTTTTTGAAACTGCCCTTCCAAATGCTGAAACTGATAGAGTCCTTCCTATGCAGGTTCCTAAAGTGGGTAACTTCGACAATCGCCTCTGAAGCGTTCTTCCTCGATTCTTGGAGATCATCCTCAATTTTTCTCAACTTCTTCTTCAAGCGATGAATCTTCTTCAAGCTTTTAATCAGTGGTTAAATCGGAACCCCACAGGGCAAAAGATCGACATCAACTGGAAGAGAAGAGTCATGACCTAGGTCGTCAAGAGCGTTCTGAACCATGCAAACGATAACATAAAGTATAAGGCTAGAAAAAGATTTGTCTTTCATTTACTTGAATGTTTTTAAATACATCAGCATAAAAAAAATAAAAAAAGAAAAAGAAAGCTACACGATCTTCGAGAATCTAGACCTCGGGCAGCTCGACCATAGGAGAGGTTGGAGCGTCTTCATTTGCGTCCGGTCCGCGGGCAGGCTCGGGCACTGCAGCGACGGGTTCGGGAGCTTTCGGGACAGCTCCCGCGGCTAAAGAAGGGACGTTGGCCGGGACAACTACAACCCTGAGGGATGAAGGATCGGCTGTCGCCAGGCTCTTCCGTCAAGAGGTCCAAATCTACCTTGAAAAAATTCTCAATGACCCTCCCAAGGTAGATCTGGAACCCCTCGATGAAGACCTCCTGAGCAAAAGCTATTTTAATGTCCTCCATGATCCTAGAGGACTTGAAGCTTTCGCCTGCTCGCTCCACCACCGCGCTGACCCCTTCTTATGCTTTCCTTTTTTCCTCCTGAGCCAAGGCAGTCCTTAAGTTCGTCGTCTTCTCACGCTTCGCCCTCAACTCTTCCCAAAGGCGCTCGACCTCGACGGATTGGATTTCCGAAGCCACCCTCATGCTCTCGACTTCGGCCCGGGCCTTCTCGACCTCCGTACGAGCTTCCTCAAGGTCCTTCGAGGCTTCGGCCCGCCTCTGACCGGCCGCCTTAGAGTGGGCGAAGAGATAATGCCCAAGCTACGACAAGAAACCAAGTTAAAATTAGGGAGCCCAGACTTCGAAAATGGAAAGGGACTTCGGCAGTCACACTCGGTACTTCCTTTCCTTAAACTTCAAACTCGGGAGTAGGGGGACTAGTGTTGGGGATAAACCCGCTCCTACCAAAGTTCGGCTAGATGCTTGATCTCGGAAGGATCCCACCCGGCAGCAGCCTCCATGGTTAAGGACTTCGGCAGTCACACTCGGTACTCCCTTTCCTTAAACTTCAAACTCAGGAGTAGGGGGACTAGTGTTGGGCATAAACCCGCTCCTACCGAAGTTCGGCTGGATGCTTGATCTCGAAAGGATCCCACCCGGCAGCAGCCTCCATGGTTAAACCTCGAGCCTCCTCCAACAGTTGAACTCCTTTCGGACTTCTCCTTCAACCAGACTCCTCCAACAGTTGAACTTCTTCCGAACTTCTCCTTCAGCCGGACTCCTCCAACTGTCGAACTCCTTCCGGGCTTCTCTTTCAATCGGACTCCTCTAACGGTTGAACTCCTTTCGAGCTTCTCCTTCAACCGGACTCCTTCAAAACTTCTCCTTCAGCCGGACTCCTTCAAAACTTCTCCTTCAGTCGGACTCCTCCAACAGTCGGACTCCTCCCGGATTTCTCCTTCAGACGGACTCCTCCAAATAGCTAAACTCCCTCCAAACTCCATCCAGCAGCCCCAGAGGATCTCGGCACTCGTCCTCGATATAGCCAAAAGAACCGTCAATCTCTCCCATCCGAGCTTCGACCTTTGGACCCCGACGGGCTCACACATCGCGACAACAGACACTATCTCCCGTAACAAACTCCACGTGGTCCTGAACGGCCCACTACCGGACGATTATGGCTATCACTATCAGTTTTATTACAGGCTCCGTCCATATAAGGGACCCTCCAGATATGCTTTCAAAGGGAAGAAGCTCTCCTTCTCTTCCTCAAAACTCTGCTAGAATCTCTCTACGTATTCCATTTCTGTTGGCCGAAAGAGCTGACTTAATCGTCGAAGGGTCTTGCCAGAGCCACCACCCTTGACTCCAGACGAGACTTATTTTGTAGGTCCCGGCGGCAACCTCGTCCTCTCCAAATCTAGCTTCGACTCCGACGACGACCAGATTTCGCGCCAACAGATACGATTACTCATTTGATCATCTTATTGACTTTTTATACATCTTATCACCAACTGCTTGATCATTTACATGGTTGCATCAAGCTATGATGTTCATTCATCTCTGTTTTGCATTTAACTGTATAAACTACAGACACATCATCGATTCATACTCTAATATGTTACATGAGCCAAATGGGTCATGCCAGAGCAACTGCAGCCCAAGGTTCCCCTGAACAAGTATATATTTTCTACCTTTTCATGTGAATTTTATCATACTAACTGCCAAATGTGTTTAAATCTACAAATGAACTCTCAGATATCAGTCTTTAACTTTTAATAACTAAAATCTCTCAGAAAGAAATGCATTTTAACAAGTCTTTTCCATAATAATCACTAAAACTATGAATGGTAAATAAGCCTCATCTTCAATATTTAAAAAACCGATTCTGTTAAATGGTAATAAAAAACAACTTTTGCATATAAGAACACTTAATGAACAAAAGCTTCCAACTTTTTAGAAGCACATCTAACCGACCACAAAAGGCTACCATGTGTGATTCCACAATCCACCATTTATCAAACATTAAAGTTCCTACCTTCCTAACTTATTCAGCAGCCATTCATGTTACAAAGCCTTAAACTAGTACCTGACAATGTAAATCTTACAATAGGACGAAAAGCAATTCATTGGAGAAAGGAATATGGAGGTAGTTGAAGATTTTAAGAACTACACTGCACAAGAAAATGCACTATTGCTAATAAAAAAAGAAACATTTATCTTCTCTAAAAGTACCACATAAAATTTATAGGCCTAGTTGCACTCTTTATTAGGTCAGGTGTCTTCTAACAACTCAGCACATATTGTCCTAACAATATTAGAAGCCACGAACCTCCAATAATAAATAATATTAGTAAATCTTATAAATCACGTATTTGGTTAAGATTCAAAATTACCAGAGCCCAAACAGCCTCAAAAGATGTTGGATAGGCATTTGTTTTCAACCACAAACCCTCTTTGCATGACCACAACTTCATTTACCATTCATCCCCTTGGTTGCTAGAGTTGCTCCTTGTAGTAATATAACTATCACCATAACATGTATTAATTGTACCATTCTCAGTCTTTGTCTACAGGATGGTTCCTCTATTGTAATTCAAATTAATGAAATCCCTAACTATAAGACGCACTGAACATCCTTACCTTGTCCGGGTAAATTTTCAATGTTTGTGGAAACTTTATATGAGGGAAAACAGAAAATGACACTGAGCAAAGAGAAGTGGAACAAACAAAAAGATGACTAGTTGACGCGAGGAGAAATGGGAGGCATGTGGGGTGTGATAAAAGAAGGAAAATGAAAACAGGAGAGCAGTTAAAGCAAGAAAAAAGAGGGGGAAATAAGAAAGGAAGAGAAAAGATTATGATAAGAGGAACGGGAAGAAGGCATGAATCAAATTAAGAAAAACAAACAAAGGAAGCGATGAAAAGATTGAAGTGACCAATAAAGACCACTTAACCAAGCAACATAAGGCCTACATTAGGATTTTTTTTTTCCCTTTTTCTTTCTCCTTATGTCTCGGCCTCAGTCACTATTTTTAGGTAATTGGACAAATTTTAGGAGATTCAAAGTCCTATGCCCTTCAGGAAAGAGCTACAATTGCCTTAAATATATAAAGCCTACATGTAAATTTCAATAATAAACTGAGAGAAATGATAATTGTAGCACTTACTCTATCTTCTTCTCTCCACAAATATGGTGACTCTACATGTTATTCGATAATAATATTCTTAAAATTAGAGAACTGCCCTCAACTTCAAATCTAGACATCACTGTAATCTCTGCCTACTTTTTAAACCTGTTATTACAGATCAGTTCTGACCCTTAGACATGATCCTGAAGATAAATTATCAAGACAAATATTTTGACATTAAGTCAATGTCTAATTGCTAAGGTTTTTTCCTTTTCTAGAATATAGTGCTGACCCTTTTTTGAGTTTAATCTCAAGCAAAAGCTCGCTCACTTCTAACCAAACTAATGCCCATCAAGTTACCAAACAGACATTGACCATAAATAGCTCACTCAATTGACAAAAACCTATGTAAAAATGCACATTAAACCATATCACAGTAGTGTAAAACTTAACCATGAGTGTCAATATGTCTAGCTACCTTATAGAAGTGAAGTTATGAAAGCTTAACTCTACCCAAGTGAAACTATAGGTTAACTCTCCCATTTTTACTCCCTATTCCTCTCCCAAGTCATTTTGCAAGAAAAGGCACAGACAAAAAAAAACCAAATCAATGATCCATTCAACATTTGAAGAGTTGAGCATATGTTTTATGTTGTTCGTCTCTTTCTTATTGCTAATAAGACAATGTTGGGAAAATACATGCATGCAAAAGAAACGATGGACAAACATAACTACAAGAAACCATGCTTGAATAAGAAATGGACTAAAGATATTTTGCATGATTTCCTTTCAGTTTTCTGCTTTGCAAATAAAACAGATTAAAAAATAAACCAAGATAACAAAACCAGTGGATTTAATTCTCATTAAGATATTGTTTAGCATATTATTAGCAAATCCCTGAAGCCATTCCACCCTTCAGATTGATATTAATAATTACATTATCTGATTGCAAAAGGATAAACTAGACTGAAAATTTTTCACAACAAGTATCAAGTTGATTAATCTGCATTGGCCTGTCTAATTTAGCATAATAGTAATTTGTACTAGTTTATGAGTTTGATTCAGTGATATGGTTTAACTAACATGTTTAAGCTGCATAATTGGGAAAATTAAATGTTTGAATTTACATAAAATGCCACATAATTTTGGAATGCATACACCATGTCTACTTTTCTACATAAAGAAATTTTGTGCAGTCCACGTCAAATGCTTTAGCTAACTTTCCATGCCAGCACATGTCAATAATCAGTACAATGTGATGAAGCATATTTATCCCTCTGGCTCCTGGTCATTGTTTCATTGTGGTATTCTGGCAGTCAAGAAATCACATAACACATCCATGATATGCAGGCACATACGCAGTTAAAATTTCTTAAAGTTGAAAAGATAATAATTATATAGTAAAAAATAGTTAGTAGTGTTGATAAGTTGATATACAAGTATCTGTCCTTCCCAAAACCCAAAACAAACTTAACAATTAGCCTGAATCCATCCTGTTTACATTAGCCCACAGAGGAATGAGCCACTGATGCAGTCACACAATACTCAGAAGGGCATATTTGTGGCAACATAATGCCAAGCAGACCATGCATACAGTAAGTGGACCGCATATGCAGCTGCATGGTACAAATCGAACTGCATATGCAGCCCAACCTCACATGGTAGTTGCATACAGAAAATGTGAGGTGGTCAGTGGATTGCAGCTGCACATCCAGGTGCATATGCAGCTGCAGACAGCACATTTTAAAACACTGCCCTTGATTATATCTTCCCCTGTCGATTGACAACAAGCAGGCATGCATAGTATTGATATATGTTCCTTTTAAAACCTAAGTAAATGCTCAACGTTAGATGTCATGTATCATGAAGACTAGCATTAATCATATTTTACATTCATGTTTACAGCCAAAACAGTAATGTTTGTTTCACTCAAGCAAGAGGAAGTTGGCATGATTCAACTTGCCTTGAAACTCTCCGCGACGACCAACAGCTCTCAAGTCATTTGCCAATGAACCAAGTTTTGTAATATCCATGGTATTAAATAACTCTTCATACAACTTAAGTCCTTCAACAACATTGACCTATTAAAAGTAAAATAATTCTCTTAAATAGTTAGAAAACAGTGAAAAAATGATACCCATAACAATTTAAGAAGCTATTCAAGATATTTCCTCCTATTAGCTTACCATTTTTCCATCATACGTATCATTACTAACAAAAACTTTGGGGCTTGCAATAGGTTGGTGTTTCTCATCTTGATTTGGCATTGTACCTTCACCACTTTGGAGAAGCACACTATTGCAATTCTCTGGAAAACGGCAAAATAGGTACTATTAAAGGCTTTCTTCATCAAACTCTAATCTTACAAGTTCAAAGTGCAACGCTCCAGAAGATATTTCAGGTCCAAGAAACATTCAGATGACAAAGATGACACCGGAAGAAATGAAGGAGCACAGGCTGTTGCTTCACATGCAACTACATGATGTAGAAGGAAACAATTCTATCACACCCTAATCTGTATACATAAATATTTTTGATATAATAAACAATAGCCACGTGCCTGCTCATGCCAAGTTTTATGATCGGATATGTGATATGCATGTGTCGGTGAACATGAAAGTGTGCAATATAAAGCACATCCAACAGAGCAAGAACAAATGGCTAATTGAAACCACAACAATGTTGCTGGAATAGATCATTGGAGCAGTTTTGAAGGGAGTTTCTTTAACTAACTGTATATGTGAGGAGATCTCAAACAAGGGTTCTCTCATCTGTGTGTGTGTGTGTGTGTGTGGAAATGGACGGCAGCCACAGAGCAGCTGAAGCTAAACATCTTCTTGGACAGGGTCCAAGCATTCTAGGAATAGGAGATTGTTCCAAGTGCAGAGGTTAATGATGTGACCTGCCTGGAATATTGTAGATGTAACAGGATGTATTCAATCATTTGCCTCAAGTGTAATCAAATAACTTTGTATTCCTTTGGAGATTTCAATCACAATCAGTGTTTATTGATGCTTTGTTTTGTTTGTTACTTACCTTTGTTTCACAAAGTTTTAAGTCTTCCATGCTTTATCACCAAGTTCAAGCAAGTCAACTAAATGAACTTGATCTAAAATAAACTATCCACCAATAATTTGTGTTTCCAAGAAAAAAATATCATGTCCTTGGATGCTTTTATTGTGAACTAAGTAGAAAAAAGAGATAATGCCAAAGTGGGTATTGGGCATGAGAAGCAGACACAGTAGAACTCTTGAAGTAAGGAAGCACATACGAAGCAAATGCAGTATCGAGCTTCCAGATAGCTTCCAAATCAGATATTCAGATGTGCTACCCTAGCAAAAGTTACACTGGTAGGAAGGTGTGAACTGGATCACTCATACCTTCTGCCTGCAAAGTGTTGCAATCATTTAAGGGCACAGGCTCCAACTTAACACACTCATCTCCAAGCAAATTTTCTCCATTTTTCTTTCTGCAATCTGTCATGGAACTACAATTCTTTTCCACCCCTGCATGCAATGTAATAGCAAGGAAATAAATCAGTCTTTACACTTCCAGTCCCTAAGTTCGCTCCATCTATATATATAACAAAACTGATTGTAAAGCTTATGAAATATAGAAAAAGAAAGAAAGAAATCAATTGTTTTGTGTGTGTGTGTACAGAAACAACCAACATTATCAGACGAATACTTCCACATAATTGAGTTCATCCTGTAGCCACTTTATTTTAAAACACTTGAAGCCATTTAACATCATCATCTAGGATATCATGGATTGCAGCATAATTAATGAACTAAAACTCCATGTACTCTTGATTTATTTGTTGACAAATGTAGATTATGAATTCCAATGCATCGGTGCAGTGTCTCTAATATTTTCCTTCGATATAGTTACATATTAACTAAACAACACAAAAACAGCATTGATGAGAATACTTTTTTAATAGCATTTGCTTTTGTACCTAATTAAATAGATGCAGGACTAGAAATTCAACCATACAACACCTAAAGTATAAGATCCCTTGATGCATAACTGTTTGTGAAAGAGCTATGCTTACCCTCCTCTGCTGCAACTACTGAATTCCTACCTTCTGGAATTCGGGCTTCATCCTTCCGCTCATCATCTTCTTCTTTTCTTAAATTATCCTCCCCCTTCCCCTCTGCAGAAGAAGTTGAGGAACTGCGGCTCTCCCTCGCGTTCTCAAACTTGTGCTTGTAACCAAAAGCAGGCTTCTTGAATTCCTTCCCCCCCACCTTCGTCTGATCAAAATGCCTCTGCTGCTTCCTCCAGGCGACCTGCTGCAGCGCGTATGCGACATCGGCAACTGAGAAGTATTGCTGCAAGTGGAGGACCGGGTTCCAGCTGCAGCGGCGCTGCTGGATGAACCCAACCACGGCATCGTACTCCCCAGGCTCGCCAATGGCTCGAAGGTGGTGGACCAGCGAGTCGATGATGGCATTGGCCGCCGCGAACTCCGCCCGGATCCATGATATGAATCCATCCCGCTCGTCCGGGAACCACAGCCGCTGGTGCGGCTGCACCTCGCTGCCGCCACCGCCGCCAACGACCGGAAACTGCATCTTCTCGGAAATCACAGCATTCCCAGATTGCGCTGCCATGACCACCCCAACTACTCGAATCCCATTCCCAGATCCGTGCTCTTCGCTACAAAAATCAGCATAAAATACGTCAGAAACCACAAAATAATCAAGAAAACACAAAATTCTCAAGCAATGATAAAACGATCCTCAGAATCGGAATTCGTAATCCAAAATACGAACCAGTGGCAATGCAGGTAAAATTGAGGCCCCTTGAACCCGATCCAACGACCTCGATCTATAAAAGAAATATGAAAAGAAACGTAGAATCAAACCTTGAGAACTAGCAAATGATCGAATCGGATTGAAACGATTGAATGCGATATTCTTCGACAAAAATGGGCGAAATCTACGATGAGAGAGGAGAAATTTGATCGATCCGGAGGGTAACGGGGCCGATCTGGATCGATCGGAGGAGGGGGGATCCGGGGGGAAGAGGTAAGGGAGATCGGAATGGGAGAGAAGGGGAAGGGGAGGAGATCTGGGGTTTGGGGGGAGGAGGGGAGGAAGGGGAGATGGCTTGGGGAGCACGCGTCTCCCTTCGCCGCTGCAGCTCCTCCTGCTGCCGCTCTAATGAAAGAGAGAGGAGGGGAAGGGGTGGTGATTCGTGATCGTTGCCCGGACTACGGTATAACGTAACGGGATTGGGTCCCGTTATATTCTCTCCAATTCTTTGCACGTGAAATGAGCGTGATCGAAATAAGTTATTATATGTATATTTCCTCTATTACTATGAATGCCTCCTTGATGTCAAGTTTTTATTTGATTTATTTATTCTAGTTCTAGCAATATTTGAACACCTTTTTTTTAAGCAAAAAACATCCTTTATTTTTCATATTTTGTAACAAGAATGGACCATGAAGCCCATTACATTACTAAAAGCCTTATTGCAATTGTTACCAAAAAATAAGTCTAATTTCAACCAAATTAAAATGGCAAGATCGGCCTACTGGTTCTTACTCCCTTTATAACGCCCAACAAAGGCAATATTGAGGTGCCGTTACAACCGCTCAACGGCGTTTTCAAAACCTAAGCCTGGTCATAGAAGCAAGATTCCCCGTTGCAAAGGGCCATTTACGGAAAGTAATTTCAAAATTTGGGCAATGATTAGCGGCATTATGGGAACATTAGCATTTCTCGTTCTCATGCGGTGGTTTCGTGAGGAGACCATTATTCATAAAAATTATATAAGTCGGCATGATCCACCGTACATTCTTAAAATGGACGGTGGATCATGAGCTTGCATATGAATCGTTATGCGCGCAGTTGTATTGGCTTTCGAGGATGGGCCGGTCATCCGGGCCGTAACGGTCAGTATTTCCGCACGTGGACGCGGACACTTCGGGATGTATGATGTATCACGGTACGCGTTTTTCACGTGAGAGATGAGGAGTTGATACATGGAAAGTCTTTGTGATGACAATCTTGGCCTGTGTTCGTGTTGGTAGGCCCTGATCGTTGCATTGGTCGGTCCTGGGTCAAAACGGCTTGAACGTGTGGTAAAGGAGGAGGGCGTTGGCAGTTGGATGGTCAGATGGGATTGGACTGTAGTCACGGCAGCAAGGTGGCCAGTACGCTTTGTAATTTGTGCCGCATTTCAATAATCCCTGCTTGCTCGGTGACCACAACCGTTGTCCATGTACAATGTTCCACGTAGTTCACCAAGTTCACATGCTCTTTTTTTTTTTTTTTTTTCTTTTTTTCTTTTTTTTTTGACTTTTATCTTATTGTTATTTTTACTCTTCGAATGCCAAAAATTAGCTCAGCTAGGAACAAGAATTATTTTTATTTTTGACTATTATTAGTCCCCATAGCAAGATTGCATGCAAGGTTTGCGTTGGGTCGATAGATAGGCGGTTTACTGTCTAATAATTTCCTAGTGGTCACAAATAAATAAATGGCTCAAAAACCGATATCTAATTTCAAGCTATTTGTTAAACAAACAAGAGAAATATGGCTTATTGTATATTATCCTCTGAAAGTATAAATATCACATTCTGGATATCAATTTAGCATATAAACTCATAATATGATGGATTATTTAATATACTGACATGGTCAAATAGTTTAAAATTCAAAGAAGCATATTTTTTAATAGGTTATCAATAGATGAACCATATTTATGCCAATATACATATATAAAACTTATTAACCTCCTTGTAAGGCTATAATGCATATATAATATTCTAGACATCAATTTTAATAACTAATTGTAGAACATGTTATTTTGCATATGGCCACAAGCTCAAAATTTAAGGAAGTCATATTTTATAGTTTAACAATAAATAAATCTAATTTTACCGATACATGTTCAGAAAATCTACTAGTCTTATTGACTAAAAAAGAAAGTTACAATACACCTATCATATTAACATATTTGATCGCCCATAATATGATGAATTACTTAACATATCACAAATAATGCTTATAATGAAATCTGTAGGCCACTATTGTTATGCTTATAGACATTTCATTAGAGGCAATTTTGGAACAGCATGGTAGGGCTGGTAGAAAATAAATACCATCCATGATATGAGCAAGAGTATGAGCAACTGTAAAGCTAGGTACACCAAAATTGAGAAGACTTGTGTAGCATTAGTTTGGATAACTTAGTGGCTCCATCATGAACTAGCCCATCCTATCTTACTAAACGTCAGGTTGACCCATGGTAATACCTAATGGACAAAATTGATCTGATTGGAAAGATAGCAAAAGTTCATATAAAATCAAAATTGATATCATACATGGAAGTCTATTAAGGGATAGTGAATTGTAGATTATTTAGTAGACCACTTACTTCCTGATTATGAGCTTCTATGAGTAGGATTAGATGAAGACATATTATTTGCTATATTAAAGATGCTTGTTCCCCTTCGGAAAATAGATTGGAGGTAGAAGATCTACTTTGTTTGTGCAATCAATTATCTAGATAAAGGCATAAGAGCAGTGTTAGGTGCCAGCCTAGAAATTTGTGGTTGGATTAAAATTTGAGTGCAAACAAAATATAGCTGAATATGAAGCATGCATCTAGGGTTTGAAAATGGCTTTAGATTTTGGTATCAAAAAGGCCAATGTATACGGGGATTTGGTACTTGTAGCTTCACAAACTTTTAGGGAATAGAAGACCAAAGATAAAAAAAAAGGTGGTCCTTTATCAAGAACAGTTGCATAAATTGCATTTTAGAATTTTAAAAAATCAATTTCCACTAAATGCACATGAAAATAGGAAATCAATATGCAAATTCTTTAGCCATAAAAAGAATTTTACAAAAAGATATAGTAAAATTTATTTTTGATACATAAAAAGCCCAAGCTAAATAGTGAAAAGAGAAAGGCAAACATGAAACAACATTTTAAAAGAAACCAACCCATTAGCACCAACTTTTAAAAGTAAAGAAAAATCTTATTTTTTATCACAGGATCGTCCAAATTTGAGATAAAATTTTTTTATAAAATTTTTTACGATCCAATCAGATTTAAAAATTATCAGATCTGATCGAGATAATTCGATATTAAAATTTAAAAATTAAATTAAATTAGATTTAATTTTAAGTATCTGATTGGATAATTTAATTATCCTACGATGATCTTGATCGTTTATGAGATTCTGAAAGAAGCCATGCACATGCCTGGCTTCTACTAATATCCACTCAGACAGGATCTGAATGTTTTCTCCTCGTGAATCTCTCCTTCAAAGATCATATCTGAATCTAATTTATAAATCCTCCAAAATAATTTCTGAAAGCAGCCCATCCGTCTCACGAACATAGTCACGTAGAACCTAAATCTTGCACCGAAATACTTGGACCTTCTTCTCTGATTTGTGCCTAACCTTTTTAAGCATATAGAAGAGAGGAAGAAAGAGGATAGAGGGGGCATGGGATATGGTATGGGCGATAGCACTTGGGCATGGAAAATTATTTTGTGCGATCAATGCTCTTTGGCGTGAGAAAGATTTTTAATCCCAATGCCACATAAAGTCCCTCTTTGACCAAATAACCAATTTATTTTATTGTTGGGACTCTATAATTTATTCTCCATGCAAAGCACCAGATCTCATCTAGTTTTCTCACCAAAATTCAATCAAAAATGGGGGACATGACTAGATAAGGAAGAGTCCATTGCGCCTAGGACTCTTCCCTCAAGAGTTTGATCTAAATTAAATACTATCAAAAATCTAGTCAAACCACCACCATAAATCATGAAACTTGGCACACTCATAGCATGTCTCGAGCCCTATCAAATATCCAAAAATTATGATAAAAGAATTTCTAAAAAATTTTTTAGAAGCATCTGATCAGGTGATCCTTAATTCTCTCAAACAGGTCAACTTTTGACCCTAGTCTAATTACACTAGGAATGAATTTAATTTTTATAATTAATCTAATCTGGACTAGTTTCAGTTAGATGAAAATAAATCTATTCAAGATATAAAAATGAGTCAAATCAAATTTGACTTGGTTGCGATGAATCAAAAATATTATAGAAGGAGAAAGCCAAGCTCAATCGTGTGCTAGCACGATTACCTTGAACTTGATTAAATCTAATCCAAATCAATCGAACTGGGTTAGCTCAATTGATGACATCCAAACCTAAATTCTTATTTATATGATCCAGTTAGGTTCAGCTCCATATGGTAATAAGACATGTCGCGATCTCTATCATCGACATCATTAAAATATCTTTCAATGGACCAAAATTTTTTTGATTCATACAATTAGAATGATCGATCATCAAAATCATTCTAATTACTTCCAAAATTTACTAGTAGCACTTAGCAGTATATAATGGTAACCTATCAGAACTGAAAGCGAACCTCTCGATGCAGCTACCTATGTGATTGAAATTTTCTATCTTAAGTCTTGATAGGATTAGGATTAAAGTGAACTCGTCAAATCCAACATCCATCATATGAATTAATCATTCGATTCAAGTCCAATATGAAATCCTAATAGAAACTCTTTCTATCATCATCATTCCATCATGGCCATGGGCTTAAGAATTCAATCTCATGATTACCATAGGGCTACTCCTCATCTACCGAGGTAGATAGATCCCCTATTGGTGCAATCCAATTTCTACAATGAACATGCTATTGCCAACATACACCTCAGAATTTCAAATAGCTAGGGGATTAAATTATGATATAGTCAAACTATAACACCCTCAAGATAAACTATCGATGCACCTCAAGTCAAAGAACCAGACACACTACTGCAGCATCAAGCCAGTCATCAATGAGAAAGTAGACTTTCTTATGACTACTCGAGGTGGTCACGCTCAATGCCCTCGTTCTTTAACGAGTATCTGTACTCTTGTTCCAATGTCTCCACATCATAGGCTCAAGATACATCTATCATAAGAAAGCGATCGTACACCAACCTTCCGAATCAATCACCATCCTCATGATGATCCTACAATCGGGAGCAGTTTATAAGTTAATTATGAAAATTTATGTCTTAAATTTTTAACTCTTGAAAATATGAATTATCATTACCATTAACTCAAAGGATGTATCACAGACACTTTAAATACATACTGTGATAAAATTTATAAAATTTTCCTTAGAAGTGTATTACAAGTGTTAGCCAATCTGGCTTTTAGATTATACATCTAACAAAAAGTCTGGTCCTCTCACTCCTAACTCACATCCCAGTAAGCTACTACTGATACTAGTGATAATAATCCAGGACATCATCCAACAAAACTAGTCAGAAGATATTGTTTGGATTTCTTTGTCCTATATAAGTACTTAAGATCTTTTCAGTAAATAACTGATGTAGAACTAAATACACGTCCACATGGTTCTTCATATACTCCTCCCATTTAAGTTCTAGTATCCCTCCAGGCTAAAGATCCAAATTCACACATCTATTCATAAGCATAATGATCAATCCATGATCAGCTCTATTAAATCCATATTGCAGTATCCCCTGGTTCATATAGGCGATGGGTTGGGTCCATTTTAATATCATTTTATAATGATTCAAAACCTCATCCAAAAAAAGTTAGTCGAAAGATATTATTTAGATTTTTTAATCCTGTATAAGTATTCAAGATCTTCCAAATGAATAACTAATATAAGACTAAATATATATCCATACAAGTCCTCATACACTCTCCCCATTTAAGCCCTGACGTTCTTATCAAGATAAGGGTCAAATTCATGCACCCATTCATAAACACCATAATTGGCTTATAATCAGTCCAATGAATCAATGCTACAGTACCACTTAGTTCACATGAGTTATAGGCTAAGTCCTCTCTAATATCATTTATAATAACTTAGGATCTCATCTAAAAAGACTAGCCAAAAGATATTATTTAGGTTCTTTAGACCTGTATAAATATCCAAGATCTTCTCAATGATGAACCGATATGAGACATGAAAAAATAATGCCCTACAAGCCAATCGCATGGATGTTGCAATGGGACTATTCTATATTATCTTCCTACTCATATTCATGATATTGGTTATTATATATATGAAGTATTATGTTTTGTCGTTTATTGTATCAAATTATGATTATGACAAATCCCATAGATTAGGGCAATGATTTTAGGACCATAATGAGATTATGCTAATGAGATTTAAAATTCTAATAGCCCCAGTCTAAAATATTTTCAGTCATAAGATCATCAAGTTAGGGATCGATGATACCGATAAAATCGGTACATTCTATGTATGCTCGATGGAGAGGGTGATTGATCTCATAATCACTTATATAGTGACACTAACACAATGATGTAGGTGCTCATTGAAGAATGAGTTTACTAAATAGATCTATAGAGAGAACATCTGCTGGAGCCTTGCTAGTATGTCAAAAGATAGTTCTCTAGTGGGGTGGTGCAAATGATCCTTAGACCTAAGATTATCATGGTATTTTTTATATATAGATCCCTACTTTGGTTCATATCCTAACATGACTCTTTAAGACATGTATGGGATATTCTGGATTTGGTGAAGTATGCATGAAGATTATGAGTGGTCAACAAAAATTGCTTACTCCTTATAAGAGCAGAGAATATCCTATGTGGTCTCATAGGATAATGACTCAAAGAGTCTATGGCCAAAATAGAATGAATATTAGAAAGAATTTCTATTGGTTTATCGACTAAGTCATTATCATCAGATCGAGATATATATGGATAGGTATTTAGGCTTGACATAATTTCATATCCATAACCTATTCAAGATATTATGTGATCGAAGGATTGAATTACACGGTAACTCACCGTGGAAGGATAATTTTGATATTCTGCTAAATTTTACATCTTTTGGATAGTCATGACACGTTGTTAGACTTCAATCTTGACTTATAGGTCTCAATAAATTAAAAAAATTTAATTCAATAATTTAATTAGAAGAAGTTCTAATTAATTGATGTGCTTGAGTTTAATATATCTTTGAGCTAATTGGATTAGATGCACTTGAGTCTGGTTCTATTGCTAGCTAGATGTGGAATCCAATAGGTCACATACAAAAAAAAATTGGTCTAGGACTTTTGATTTGGTCTTGTTGAACCTAATTCAATAAGGATTTGATCCTAATGGGTTTAGGTCAAGCATGCTAGCATGTGTTTAAATACTAATCCCTAATCTATTTGGTTTCATGTTGAGATTGGGCTTTGAGTAGTCAAAGACCAAATTAAATGGACATCTAACTACCTTTGAATAGTTAAAGGCTTATCTAAGAAAGAGTCCCTCTTAATAAAAAATGACTCCATGCCTCCTAGGAGTTCTCCACACCCTCTCTCTTAATTCTAGCACCTTTGGGATGTTACACATGAAAGGAGTTCCATGTGGAGGGGTTTTAGTGCCAAGAGTTGTGTGCCTATCAAACTCCCTCACGCCCTTTGGTTTTTATGTGAGAAAGTCTCTCACACATCCAAAAGTTATGCCTCATCTCATCCAAGAGTTAGATGCTATAAATACTATTGAAAAATATGTTCCAAAGCCAATCATTAGTCTATTGAAGATTGTGCTATTTTATAAAATATAAATAATTTATTAATAAATAAAATTTTATTTTGATATTTTTTCATCATAAGTTTATATCTTCTAATGAACTCTGTATTGTGATGAAGTCCTTAAGATTATTTAGTTTCGATATAGAGAAAATTCACGATCAAATGATACGCTGTTAACTAGAATAATAATATTTATCGAGTATAGATCGTTGTGTGCTATATAGATTGATTATCTTTATCAAGAAGTGTAAAGACACTAGTATAGCATACAAGTGAGATGTAAGGATACATCATTATTGAACATAATCAACTCTGGAGCATTATGCTATCGAAAATTGCTCTAATGGGATATGGGTATAAGTATTTCTTAGACCCGAGATCACTATGATAGCTTGCAAGCAACTCATTGTGCTTTGGTGTTGGATTATCTGAATTTTTAATTTAATGATGAAAGATTTTTTGGCACAGTCAAATACTTGTGAAGTTGGTAAGTAATCAAGATAGGATTGACCATTCCAAGAGTTTGGAGATAATGCATCGTTGTATTTCAATTTAGCAAAATCTTAGCCAGGATAATCCATGAGATGGATTTGATATTTTAAAATATAATGTGGATGATCTAATCATAGTTGACATTTAAACTCTAAGTTATACTATAAGTATTTAGGTCAAGAGAATGAATTATACAGAAATAATATCTACATGGGTTGTAAGAGTGTTGCTTCATACATTTAATTTATCCGATCGTTGGGTACCATTGCTAGATAGTCATTTTGATTGGTATAAAAATTTATTTTTATACTATCGGCTTAGGTTTGAACCTATGAAATCACATATATTAGAGGTCTCAATCTGATCAGATGGTTAATCAATGATTAAGAAGCATTTTAGGGTTAAACATTCAATACGATTGATATTTGACCTAGTGCAAGTATTGCAGGAGGATCGATTAGCAATTAAATTATTAATTGGCTAAATCTAATTGAGCTTAAGGACTGAGATCAAGTCTAATTGAATATGATTCAATTAGATTTAGTTTGAAATTGATTGGATCAAGTCCAATTAATTTATGGGATAAGTCATTAAGCTTAGAATTTATGGGATAAGTCCAATTAAATTTATGGGAAGAACAAGTTCCTATTCAATTAGGACTTGTATACACCTAATTTCTAATTTGATTAGAATTTAAAATAGATTTAAATTTAATTTAATTTAGTTTAGTTAGGCTTTTAGTTAGACTAAGATCATTCTTAATTGGGTTGTATAAGTTTTGATTTAATTAGATTCAAAAATAAGTTGGACCAAGTCAAAACTTAAAGTCCTAGTGTGACTAGTGCTCTATTCCTTTGCGCCACCTTGCTTCCCACGCCCCTTCTACCCGATTTTTGCATGAAACCACTCAAGCCCAAGTATCCAACATGCGCCCCTATGCCCTCTCTCATTTTTAGATGAAAATTAGTTGTGGACTAGGTCAAAACAAACAAGTTGTTTGAACCTAGGACTCCAATAGATAGACTTTAACACATCACCTTTCCATATCCTATTGTGGTGCCAATTCTTTTGATTTTTTTCTGATTTTTCATGGGAGAAAGAGAAACTTTTATGCACCACTACTAGATTTTTCATGCAACGAAAAAAGAGAGGAGGCACCCAAGAGATGGGCACCCAAATCTTTGGTCAATTTGGACATGCCTTTCTAGGTATTTGACCTAAACAAGTACTCTATTATAACTCTCTATTTAAAGGGAGTTAGGGTATGAGATTTTTATAGGTATTAGACCTAAGAGAGAGGGCTTGGGCATAGAAACCTTGGGCATAAAGGGGCTTTGTCCATGGGGCTTTGTAAAGGCATAATTTGTTGTATCATGGAGAGAGAGAAAAAAAAGAGAAGAAAGGGTTCTTCTCTAGGAATTTTTAATTTTCTTCTTCCACTTTTTTTTTATAAGATTTTAGAAGAGTTTCCTCTCTCTAAATCCTTTCCATCTCTTCTGATTCTTAGAGGGTGAAAGTTATTGAAGAAGAAGATTTATGATCAACCTTCGAAAAATGATCAGCACAGTATTAGCATACTATGCTGATTTCTAAATTCCTAGACTTTGGATCAAGATCAGGGCTTCATATGGCTTTTCCATAGAGGTTGAATGTGTGTGCAACTCGAAGCGACATCCTTAGCCTTGGATCAACAAGTGGTGATTTTGACTTGCAAAAGATAAAGGAGATTCGATCTCTTTCTCCCACTAGATTAAATCTAGTTTTGATTTGATGTTGATATAATCAATTATAAAAGCATGATGTTATCGTTAGGATACCATATTTATTAATTTAATTTTAATTTTTTAAAATAATTAAAAATACGTAAATAGTAGTGAGTCGGATTAAATCCACGGAGAAGATAGTGTTTTAGTTTTGAAATCTTTAATTTTTATAAAAAAACTTTTAAAACAGAATTAAAGTCAAAAAATAAAAATTAAAAGTACATAAAATTAAATAATAAAAATTTAAATTGCATGAAAATAAATTTTGGGTACTAAGATCTACTACCTAGATCTTAGCATCTACTTGTAATAAAATAAAAGAGTAATAAAATTAAATTTATAATAAAAATAAAGAGCTAAAATTTAAATAGCTGAAAAATAAAATTTACATTAATTAAAAGTTTAGAATTTAAATATATAAAATTTTAAAAAATAAAAATTAAAAGCAACTAGTCTTGATCTTAGATCGGCATTGGCATTGAGATGGTATAGAAGTCCAGCTCTTTCTCTCAGCACCGTCTGTCTCAAACCAACTATTGGGGATAATTCCGCTCCTACCAAAGTTCAGTTGGATGATTGATCTCGAAAGAATTCCGTCCGACAGCAGTCTCCATGGTTAAATCTCAGACTCCTCCAATAGTTGAACTTCTCCCAGGCTTCTCCTTCAGTCGAACTCTTCCAACAGTTGAACTCCTTTTAGGCTTCTCCTTCAGTCGGACTCCTCTAATAGTTGAACTCCTTTCAGATTTCTCCTTCAGCCAGACTCCTCCAACAGTTGAACTCCTTCCGAGCTTCTCCTTTAGCCGACTCCTTCAACAGTTAACTCCTTCCGGGCTTCTCCTTCAGTCAGACTCCTCCAATAGTTGAATTTCTTCCATAGTTGAACTCCTCCTAGGCTTCTCCTTCAGCCAGACTCCTCCAACAGTTGAACTCCTTTCGGACTTCTCCTTCAGTCGAACTCCTCCGACGGTCAAACTTCTTCTAGACTTCTTCTTCAATCGGACTCCTCCAGCAGTTGAACTCCTTCCAAACTTCTCCTTCAACTAGACTTCTCCCCCAGCCGGACTCCTCTAATAATCAAACTCCTTCTGAATTTCTCCTTTAAATGGACTCCTCCAAATAGCTAAACTCCCTCCGAACTCCATCCAGTAGCCCTAGAGGACCTCAGCACTCATCCTCGATATAGCCAAAAGAATCGTTAATCTCTCCCATCTGAGCTTCGATCGTTGGATCTCGATGGACTCTTACATCATGACAACAGACACTATCCCCCATAATAAACTCCACGTGGCCCTAAATGGCCCACTATCAGATGATTACGGTTGTCCTTATCAGTTTGTTATAGGCTCCATTTATATAAGAGACCCTTCAGATATACTTTCAAAAAAAGACTCTCCTTCTCTTTCTAAAAACTCTACTAGAATCTCTCTACGTATTCCATTTCTGTTGGTCGAAAGAGCTGACTTGATTGTTGGAGAGTCTTGCCAGAGCCACCACCCCAGACTTCGGACGAGACTTATTTTATGGGTTTCGATGGTGATCTCGTCTTCTCCAAATCTAGCTTCAACTCCGACGATGGCCAGATTTTGCACCAACAGGATTGGTGCTAGAAGGAGGGCAACGAGTTATTGAGGTTTCCTTATTCTTGAAGGAATACATGGTGGAGATCCCTCTTCATCCTAGTTAGAGTCCTACTTTTTCTCTCGACCTCTCAAGGATGCCTACCGAAAGACTTTAACCCGACGGTCAACCACCTCCATGGTTAGATCTCATCCAAATCATTTCGCCCCTATTTCATCTCCTGCATCTCAAGCCCCATCGCTTGCGATGATGGATACAGTGCAGTTTGACCTGCTGGTCCAGTAGGTCCGTGGCCTCACTAAAGTAGTGCAGGCCATACGGCAGCAGCAGCTATCTCCGATGCCATCTCGATCGGAGCAGGTTTCTTGGGAGTCAGAGAATCCAGTCTGGAGGTGGTCGACTTGGGTCAGTCAGCCATCGACCCCCGAAAAAGGAAAGCAGAGGGTAGAGAGCCCTTGCTCGGACCATGACTCGACCCCAAGGGGAGCTTTGCTCCCATTCCATCAGAAAATCTTGGAGATCAATGATCGTGAAGATCTCGTGGATTAAAGGCTCCAAGAAATAAGCTGACGAATCGAAGAACTCCATAATGCTTCCTCCTCTCACGGTAATGATATTGCACTGACCCTCCTTTATCTCAGAAGATTATGCAGGAATCGATCCCGCCGAACTTCAAGCTCCCTTAATTTAAGAGTTATGATGGGACCACCGATCCGATCGACCACCTGAAGACCTTCCACATAATGATGCTTCTCTACAATGCGCCAGATGCTATTTTGTGTCGGACTTTCCCATCCACCCTCAAAGAAGCCATCAAAAATTGGTACTCAGCCCTTAAGTTGGGTACCATCTTTTTCTTCGATCAAATGAGCCATCAGTTTATGGCTCATTTTCTTAGTAGCTAACATCCCCACCGAGGTTCAGATTTTCTGATGAATATCAAGTAGAATGAGAAAAAATCTATCCGAGCTTATGTCATCTAATTTAATACTGCTGTATTGAAGGTCCAAAATCTGGACCAGTCTGTTGCAATGGCCGCACTCAAGAGTGGTCTTTAGAAGAATGATTTATCGTTAGTCCTAGAGAAGAAGTACCCCAGAGACTTTGCCGATATGCTGGCTCGGGCTGAAGGTTATGCCCTAGCTGAGAAGGCCTTTAAGGCCAGGGATAATGAAGCCACCCAGGAGTGACAGGCGGGCGAATCGAATGTGCCCACGGCTGAAGAGAAATTGAGCAGAACTCGGCCACGCTCTCAAACTCCTTCAGAACGTAAGCCGGCTCGAACTCCTATCCAGGCCCACAGGTGAAGAAGCCTTGACAGAAGGGCATGATGGAGCTCTTCCTTTAGAAGATTCCACAACTATGCCTCTCTCAATGCTCCAAAAACTTAAGTACTGATGGAGATTAGGAAGCAACTATCGAGATCGAAAAGGATACGCACTCATCCCAACAAGCGCAATCCTAGCAAGTTTTGTCTTTACCATCGTGATCACGATCACGATATAGAAGAGTGCATCTAGCTTCAAGATGAGATCAAGGAGCTTATCAGATGTAGTAGGCTTGATCGATTCCTACGACGTCAGTCGAAAGGATGAGAGGATCAACCAAGAGCACCCCCATCGTCAGAACCACCGAGCGGCGAGGAGCAGTGAGAAGATCGACCCCTGATTGGCATCATTAATGCCATCTCTAGGAGACTTTGATGTAGGGAGGCTAGCGGATCGACAGAGCCTAAGAAGAGGTGGAGGACTGAGGAGCTCATCACTTTCACCAACGAGGATGCCCGAGGAGTCTAGTTTCCGCACAATGATGTGTTTATAATCTCTTTAAACATTGCTAATTATGATATACTCCATATTTTGGTAGATAACAGAAGTTCTGCTGATGTTCTATATTATAATGCTTTCTTTAAAATGTCCATACTCGATAATCACCTGGGACCCATAAGCTTCCTATTAGTCGGCTTCACTGGCGACACTATGCTAGTGGAGGGAATGATAACTCTAACCATGATTGCAGGACAATATCCAAAGCAGGCCAAGGTATGGGTCGACTTTTTGATGGTAAAAGTCCCCTCCGTTTATAATGCAATCCTCAACCGACCTGGTCTGAATGCACTACGAGCCGTGGTGTCGACTTATTATCTGAAAATAAAATTTCCAACAAATAATGGAATAGGTGAAATCAGAGGCGATCAAGCATTAGTCCGGCACTGCTACTCCATCGTCTTACAAAATGGCACTCGACTTGACCCTTACCCAGTTGACGAGCTTGATGTCTGCGATGACCTTACCGAAGAATGGGGCAAGCCCATAGAAGACCTTGTGACCATCTTCCTGAATGATGGGAACGTGGAGCATACAATGTAAATTGGCTCCAATCTGAAAGATGAAGTTCGGAAGTAGCTCATCGCCTTTTTACAGAGGAATGCCAACGTCTTCGCTTGGGTTCTGATGGAAATGACTGGGATTGATGATGAGGTTATGGAACATTGGCTAGTCATTGATCCCAAGCATTAACCAATGAAAGAAAGAGTTCGAGGCCATGCACTAGAAAGGCAGAAGGTAATAGCAGAAGAAGTCGACAAGCTTATCAATGCCAGATTTATTCGATAAGTCAGCTATCCAACTTGGGTCTCTAACGTGGTCCTAGTCAAGAAGGCCAATGACAAGTGGAGGATGTGCATTAACTTTAAAAAGCTGAACAAGGCCTACCCAAAAGATAGCTATCCTTTGCCCAAAATCGACCAACTGGTGGATGCGACTTCAGGCTACGAGCTCCTCACCTTCATGGATGCCTTCTTTGGTTACAACTAAATTCAGATAGCACCGAAGGATGAGGAGAAGACTGCTTTTATAACTAATTATGGTCTTTACCGTTACAGGGTCATGCCCTTCGGGCTTAAGAATGTAGGTGCGACTTATCAACATTTGGTCAATAAAATCTTCAAAGAGTAGATCGACCGCAATATGGAGGTTTACGTCGATGACATACTGGTCAAAAGCCAAATGTCTATCAATCATGTTACTAATCTTGAAGAGGCTTTCGATGCGCTCAGAAAATACAAGCTGAAGCTGAACCCAATCAAGTGCGCCTTTAAGGTAGCCTCAAAAAAATTTTTAGAGTTCATGATCTCGGGACGAGAGATTGAGGCCAACCCAGAGAAGATTCGAGCTATCTAGGAGATGACCGCTCCGAAGTCCATTAAAGAAGTTCAGCGTTTGATTGGAAAGGTGGCATCTTTGAATCACTTTATCTCGAGGTCGATCGAACGCTGCATGCCCTTCTTCCAAATTCTCAGAAAATTGAAAGATTTTCATTGGACTCAGGAATGCCAAAAGGTGTTCGACGAGCTCAAGAACTACCTCGGCTCGCCCCCCCATACTAGCCAAATTCGAATCTAGAGAGGAGCTATTTCTCTACCTCACAGTCTCTCTTACGGCACTAGCGGTAGTCCTAGTCAAAGAAAAGGCGAAAATGCAGCGACCAGTCTACTACATAAGTTGGATCCTAAGGGATGCCGAGATTAGGTATACAAAGTTGAAAAAATTGACTTATTCTCTTCTGATTGCAGCAAGAAGACTTCGGCGTTACTTCCAGGGACATGCTATAATGCTCCTCACTGACCAATCGATCAGAGCGATCCTTCATCAAACGGATGCTTCTGAAAGAATTATAAAATGGGCCATTGAATTAACAGAGTTCGACATCAACTATCGACCTCATCCAGCAATCAAGGCTTAGGCACTGGCCGATTTCATAGTTGAATGCACCATCCTAAATGATGTCGAGTTTCAAAATAAAACCAACATTCCATGGTTGCACCTGAGCTTCTCTAAAAAAAGAATGGACCTTTCTGAAGATTTCTACGCCCTGTATGTCAATGGCTCCTCCAACACTTTCGGAGTAGGTGCTGGGCTGATCCTGATCAATCCAAAAGGGATCGTCGTGGAGTACACACTATATTTTGAATTTTCGATGATAAATAATGGGATAGAATATGAGGCCCTAATAGCCGGACTTAGGATAGCCAAAGAATCAGGAACTGATCGGCTTCAGGTTTGCAGTGACTTCCAACTAGTTGTGGGGTAGGTCAGTAGTAGTTATGAAACCCGAGAAGAAAGCATGGTAAAATATCTTAAGAAGGTGAATAGCTTGACCCTAGCCTTCAACAGCTTTAGCATTCGACAAAATCCAAAAGTGAAAAATGCTAGGGCCGACCTTCTTTCCAAGCTAGCCACCCTAGCTCCTAACGAGCTTCCGAAAGAAGTTTATTATGAGACATTGAAATACCCATGCATAGAGGAACCATAGCCCATCATGCAGATTGGCCAGGAGCCCTGCTGGATTGAGTTGCTGACTGCTTATCTTAAGGATGGGGTTCTTCCTCGTGACCCAAAAGAGGCTCAAAAGTTGAGAAACCAAGCCTCCTAATATGTTCTTTATGAGAATAAGCTATATAAAAGGTTGTATTCCCTACCATTATTGAGTTGCCTCCGACCCTTTGAGGCCAATTTTGAACTATGAAAAATGCACGAGAAAATTTGCGGGAGCCATCTGGGTGCCAGATCTCTATCTCATAAGCTGCTCCAACAGAAATATTACTGGCCGACTATGCATGGTGATTGTGTTGATTACATCAGGAGATGTGACCGCTGCTAAAGGAACGTGAATGTCCAAAGGTAACCAGCCATCGAGCTTGTCCCGTTAAGTGCTCCTTGGCCATTTGCATAGTGGAGAATGGATATTCTTGGACCCTTCCTAAAGGCATCTGGAAAATGAAAGTTTTTCCTAGTCGCCATCGATTATTTCACTAAATGGATCGAGACTGAACCACTGGCAAAGATTACCGAAGCCAAGGTGCAGGATTTTGTCTGAAAGTCGATCGTTTGTAGATTTGGACTTTTCCAAACTATCATAACAGACAATGGCTGATAATTCGCTGGGGCGAGATTCGCCAAGTTCTACGAAGGTCTGAATATCTCCCATCATTTTACGTCGGTAGCTCATCCGTGGTAAATGAGAAAGCTGAAGTGACCAACTAGATCCTATTGCAAGGCATCAGAGTGGAGGACTTAGTGCTTCAATGAGCCGCCATCTCTTAGCCTCAAAATCAGGAGAAGCTTGCCCCAAATTGGAAAGGACCCTACGAGGTCACGAAAGTTGTCCGATCCGAGATATACTACTTGAAGAAACTCGAAGGGGCAGACCTACCTCGATCATAAAATTCAAAAAATCTATGAATGTATTACCGATGATTTGATTGCAATGAAATCGCGTTACTTCAACACCCTAATTTTTATTGTATATTGGTAATAAAAAGGGACTACCCTCCAAACTTAATCTCACGATAAATATGACCATGTTAGGAATAGAAGGAGAACCTCGTCCTAACATGGGCAAAGTCGAAGGCCTCATTCATTTTAGATGAGATGAGGAGAGAGGCCCTGACAATGGCCCTAACGTGCTCCTACAGCCCATTAGAAATAGGAAAAGAACCTCATCCTAACGTGAGCAAAGTCAAAAGTCTCATTCATTTTAGATGAGATGAGGAGAGAGACCCTGACAATGGCCCTAATATGCCCCTATGGCCACGTTATAAATAGCAGAAGAACCTCTTCCTAACATGTGCAAAGTTAAAGACCTCGTTCATTTTAGACAAGATGAGGGAAGAGGTCCTGACAATGGCCCTAATGTGTTCCTACAGTCCGTTAGGAGCAAGAGGATAATCTCATCCTAACATGAGCAAAGTCGAAGACCTCGTTCATTTTAGATGAGATTAAGAAAGAGGTCCTAACAACGGCCCTAATATGCCCCTATAGTCCGTTAGAAATAGGAGGAGAACCTCATCCTAACTTGAACAAAGTCAAAGACCTCGTTCGCTTTAGATGAAAAGAGGAGAGAGGCCCTGATAATGGTCCCAATGTGCCCCTATAGGAGAAGAACCTCATCTTAATGTGAGCAAGGTCGAAGGCCTCATTCATTTTAGACGAGATGAGGAGAAAGACCCTGACAATGGCTCTAATGTATCCCTACAGTCCGTTAGAAATAGGAGGAGAATGTCATCCTAACTTGAGCAAAATCGAAAGCCTTGTTTGCTTTAGACGGGATGAGGAGAGAGGCCCTGACACCAGCTCTAATACGCCCCTACGACCTCGTTAGGAATAGGAAGAGAACCTCATCCTAACGAGAGTAAAAAAAAAATAGAGAGAAAAAGGTTAAAGGCAAGCATTGCATTCACATGAGGCGACAATGGACAAAGTATTATTTTATTACAAGTTTAAATTTATTACAAGTAGGAAGAAGGTCGGCCAAATCGACTACATATTATAAGAAAGCCAATGCAGTAGGGATCGACAAGATTGATTACAAAAAAAAGAGAGAAGGGTCGAAGGCAAGCATTGCATTCACATGAGGCAACGACGGATAAGATATTATTTTATTATAAGTTTAAATTTATTACTAGTAGGATGGAGGTTAGCCAAACTGACTATATATTATAAGGAAGCCAACGTGATAGGGATCGGCAAGTCTGATTATAAAAAAAAAAAGAAAAGGGTCGAAGGCGAGCATTGCATTCACATGAGGCAACAACGGATAAGGTATTATTTTATTACAAGTTTAAATTCATTACAAGTAGGATGATGGTCGGTCAAACTGACTACATATTATAAGAAAGCCAACATGGCAGGGATCGGCAAGATCGATTACAAAAAATATATATATATATAAAAGAAGGTGAAGCCTTAAGATAGACTGGACTCCTCAGGCTTCGGGTCGTTGACGCCGGCCATCACCAAGGCCTACTTCAACCTAATAATTTCTTCCTCAAGTTCTTTCTTTTTATACAAATTGTTTATGTATACTCTATTGATATGCCTGAATTGGCCCTCGAGCTCCCGCCATCGCCTCCTTAGGACCTCGACCTCAGCCTCCGCATCCTGGATGGCTTGATGCTCATAGATCAGTTGGAGCTTCCACCGCTGAACTTTGGCTTTCTCTACCTCAACAGCCTCTGAAAGCTCGCTAATGGTCTTCTTCAAGGAGGCAATCTCCTCCGACTCTCCACTAGAGATAGCCTGCCGACCATTAGCCAGTTGTTGCTGAAGATGGCTCACCTCTCTATTAGCTACTCGGAGCTCATGCTCGAGCCTGGTCACATTCTTCGACCAAGTTAGCTTATATTCATTATGCCAAGCTTCGGTGTTGTGAAGCTGCTTCTGAAGTTCGGAGAACCTTTTGGACCAGTCCCAATCATACCGGGCCCTATCGATAGACCAGGACGAAGTTCCCTTCAGTAGTTGAATTTTTTTCTTCACCGTCGTAAGATCGATCTCAAGAGAGCTGATCTTTGCTGTTAACTCTCAAGACTTATTGCTAGTGCTTCTTCTTAATTCATCCATTTCTTTCTCGAAGTTGCCCTTTCGAATGCTAAAACTGGTGGAGTCCTTTTTATGCAGGTTCCTAAGGTGGGTAACTTCGACAGTCGCCTCCGAAGCATTCTTCCTCGATTCTCGGAGATCATCCTTAATTTTTCTCAACTTCTTCTTCAAACGATGAATCTCCTTCTTCAAGCTCCTAATTAGTGGTCTAATCGAAATCCCATGGGGCAAAGGATCGGCATCAACTGGAAGAAGGGAGTTATGATCTAGGTCGTTAAGAGCATTCTGAACCATGCAAACGACAACACAAAGTGTAAGGCTAGAAAAAAAATTTATCTTTCATTTACTTGGATGTTTTTAAATACATCAGCATAAAAAAAAAAAGAAGAAAAAGGAAGCTACACGATCTTTGGAAATCTAGACCTCGGGCAGCTCGGCCATAGGAGAGATCGGAGCGTCTTCATTCACATCCGATCCATGGGTAGGCTTGGGCGCTGCAGCAATGGGTTTGGGAGCTTCTAGGATAGCTTCCATGGCTGAAGAAGAAGAGACATCAGTCGGGATAACTCCAACCCTGAGGGATGAAGGATCGGCTCTATCATCAGGCTCTTCCATCAAGAGATCCAAATCTACCTCAAAAAAATTCTCAGCGATCCTCCCTAGGCAGATCTAGAATCCCTCGATGAAGGCTTCCTGAGCAAAAGCTATTTTAATATCCTCCATGTCCTTAGAGGACTTGAAGCTTTCGATGGCTCGCTCTACCGCCGCGTCGACCCCTTCTTGCACCTTCCTCTTTTCCTTTTCCTCTTGAGCCAAGGCGGTCCTCAGGTTCATCGTCTCCTCATGCTCCACCCTCAACTCCTTTCGAAGGCGCTCGACCTCGATGGATTGGATTTCTGAAGCCACTCTTATGCTCTCAACTTCGGCCCGGGCCTTCTCGACCTCCGCATGAGCTTTCTCGAGGGCCTTCGATGCTTCGGCCCATCTTTGACCTGCCGCCTTAGAGTGGGCGAAGAGATAATGCCCGAGCTACGACAGAAAACCAAGTTAAAGTTAGAGAGCCCTGACTTCAGAAATGAAAAAGATTCCAAACCAAGACTATGAAAGAGAAGACTACCTTAAGGTAGGCGATGAAGGACTCGTCGAATCTCTCGACGTCGCCCTTTCGTAGCATCTTTGCCACAATGTGGGGGAGAATACTCTCCTTTATGAGTGATTAGACGACCTTTCGATCATCCAGAGAAGCTTGTTCTTGGTCGAGACCCCCACTTTCGGAGCTTCCAACCCTCCTTCCGACCTTCTTGTCGATCGCCCTTTTCTTCCTTTTTCTCATGGCTTCCTCCAATTGGAGGGGAGCAGATGGAGTGATCTCTTCGAATGGGGTTAGGCTCGGTACGGTGGTAGCAGGCTCGGGGGTGGGCATGGCCTGGATCAGCATGGCATGACTGAACTCACCAGTGTGAGCCTTCTTTGGAAGATCACCAATGGGGCCACCTTTCCTCTTAAGGGATTTAAGTCCTTTGATTAGATGGTCTCGCTCCTCAGGAGTCATCTCTGTAAAAAATAAAAATCTAAGTCGGGAAAGATCAAAGAAAAGCTGAGGTTTGGACAAAGAATACCCCACAACCGATCAAAAAAAAAAAGAGACTACCTATCGGATTTAGGGGACTAAGGCCGAGGTTAAATAGGATCTACTCATCCAAAAGGTCAGAGATTGGTGAAATGTTAAAAACCTTCAATATATCGACCGAACTCCAATCCTCGCTTTCTAACCTTAGAGCTCGATGGATCGAGTCCCTTATCTTTCCCTATGGAGAAAGTCCTAACCTCAAGGATGGGTTTGAGATGAAGAAGAATTTCTCCTTCCAGCCATGGATGGAAAAGGGGGTGCCCTTAAGTAATCTCTTTCTGCCGAATTGGGGGGACATATATCACCAATCTTTAGCAATCGAATGGCGTTTGAAGGTAAAGAAGATCCGAAATAAGAAAATGGTAGGTCGGATGCCTACCATGGTACACAAAGAAAGAAATCCTACGATGAACCTAAAGGAGTTTGGCACCATAGCAGTAAAGAAGATGTTGAAAAATCTAAATAGGTTGGCCATGAAAGGGGGTAAGGGTAATCTAAGCCCAGCCTGAAGAGCCTCTAAATACAAGCAGGTTCGGTCGGAAGGTGGAGAGCAGGTCCTATTGTTGGGTCCGAAAATTTTGAGCTTATATTCGAAGGGAATACCGAACTGAATCCTAGCTAATGAAAGATCGTGAGGCCGAAGTTGGCAGGCAATAACTGCTGATGCAAAGGAAGGAGGGGGCAACTCAGAAAGCTCGACCTCCCTAGGAGATAGGTTTACTAAGGCTAGAGAAGTCGAACTTTCCGAGCAGGTCGACCAAGATTCCTTAGTGGACATCCATATCAAAGCAAAATCGTAAAAAATGCTCGAAAAGCTAAGAAAATAAAGCGCAAAAAACTTCTACAAAGAGACCTAAGAAGTGGAAAGTAGAGAATGCAGGAATAACTTGGGAAAGGATAGCAAAATTGACCTAAGTCAATTGGAAGAGGCAGGGAGACGATGAAGGTCACAGAAGACAAACGAAAGAACACTTGGGATCAAAGAAAGCGGAAGAAAAAGCCTGAGCTCTCGTGCGACGAAGAGAAGACAACCAAAAGAAGAGGAGGAAGAAGATTTCAGAAAAGATAATAACTCGGGGGAAGAAAATGGGTTAAATAGCCTTGAGGATTTTAGGCGATTATAATTGCAAATCCTCTTTAATCGGCCTATGGTCGATGCGTGCCCCCTCTATCATGGTAGAAACTGATGGTGGATAGGCCCATAATGACGTCGTACCTTAGACAGAGTTTTAGTGTGGAGCTCCAAAGGCATCTCTTCGGATCGCCTCAAATTTATGAAGCTTCGATGCTGACATAGAAGCACCAAGAAACGCTTCACCCTAGTAAGCATAGAAAATAGAAAGGGACTTTGACAGTCACACTTGGTACTTCCTTCCCTTAAACTTCAAACTCGAAAATAGGGGGATAAGTGTTGGAGATAAACCCGCTCCTATTAAAGTTCAGCTGGATGCTTGATCTCGGAAGGATCCCAGCCGACAGCAGCCTCCATGTTTAAACCTCGAACTCCTCTAACAGTTGAACTCCTCTCAACCTTCTCCTTCAGCTGGACTCCTCCAACAGTTGAACTCTTTTCAGACTTCTCCTTCAGCCGGACTCCTCTAATAGTTGAACTCCTTTTGGACTTCTTCTTCAGCCGAACTCCTCCAATAGTTGAACTCCTTCCGAACTTCTCCTTCAGCTAGACTCCTCCAATAGTTGAACTCCTCCCGAGCTTCTCCTTCAATCGGATTTCTCCAATAGTTGAACTCCTTCCGAGCTTCTCCTTCAATCGGACTCCTCCAACAGTCGAACTCCTTCCAAACTTCTCCTTCAGTCAGACCCCTCCAGCAGTTGAACTCCTCCTGAACTTCTCTTTCAATCAGAATCCTCCTCCAGTCGGACTCTTCCAATAGTCGAACTCCTTCCAAATTTTTTCTTTAAACGGACTCCTTCAAATAGCTAAATTTCCTCCGAACTCCATCCAACAGCCCAAAGGACCTCGGCACTCATCCTCGATATAGTCGAAAGAACCGTCAATCTCTCCCATTCAAGCTTCAGTCGTTAGATCTCGATGAGCTCGCACATCACGACGACAGACACTCTCTTCCATAACAAACTCCACATGGCCGTGAATGGTCCACTATTGGATAGTTATGGCTGTCCCTATTAGTTTGTTATAGGCTCCATCTATATAAGAAATCCTTCAAATATGCTTTTGATGAGAGGCTCTCCTTCTCTCTCTAAAGACTCTACTAAAATTTCTCTACGTATTCCATATTTGTTGGTCAAAAGAGCTGACTTGATCATCGGAGGGTCTTGCCAGAGCCACCACCCCAAACTCTGGACGAGACTTATTTTGTAGGTTTCAACGGTGACCTCATCTTCTCCAAGTCCAGCTTCGACTACGGCGATGGCTAGATTTTGCACCAACACCAATCTTGGATCCCAAGCATGGCTCTATCCTTTACCATCACTTTTCCTTAACCAAAGATAGTTGATTTGGTTGCTTGGTGGTCTTTAAATAGAGTGGAGAGATGTCTGCTGCTTGAATTTGAGTGGAAACTGAATTAAAACACTTGAAATCAAGTCAAACTAGGCTTTCTACTACCTGGTATCAATCCTGGACCACCATAGCCATTGGATTCTGATCAAATAGTGTGAAAATCATCCAAAAAAAACATTGATCAAGCTTAATCAAAGTCATATTGAACATGGACTGCTGGATCATGTTTTATGAAGATTTTGGACCGCTGGATTGTGCTCAGGAGGCCTATGGAAATTTAAATCGAACCATAAGCTATGTAGGCTGTTGGATTGCAATTAGGATGGTTCCCCACCATATGATTGCGCAAAGAAGAGCTATGCACCACCTGTAGATCAAGCTCTATGAAGACCCACACCAATCGGAGCTCACCACACCAGATAAAATGATGAAAAACCCCCTATATGCCGTGTGTTTATTTCTATAGACCCTTTAAAGGTCTAGGTCCACCACATGTCGCATGTTGATTGGGGGCACCTGTTGAGCTGGTGGTCTGCACGTGATTTCGTAGACCGATCGGTCGATTCACTATACATCGATGGGCCTAATGGATTGGTGGGCTGTGCAAGGGCTCGCGAGCTTGCGGGCTAGCTTCTCATGCTAGGCCGACTAGATGGTGCATCGACTAGGCTGGGATGCGCTGGCTGAGCTGAGTGTGACAGCTTGGCTGAGCACACCAGCTAAGCCGATAAAAATATTTTTATATATTTTTTTGAAAATTCATATCGAATCCATTTTAACTCGGATTTGCTTCAAATTTATTTCATTATGATCAAAAAAATGAGCTCTTTCTATTGATGAATATATTTTATAAAATAAATAAATAAAAATATTAAATTTTTAAAAATAAAGATAAATTAATTTATAAATTAGTACTTTTAATGGTGCATTTATAGTAATTATCACATCCTCCAACTTAAGCTTTGCTCATCCTCGAGTAAAGAAAGAATTTAGTTTTAGATACCTTTTAGACTTTAGAGTTTTAAATTTTATCCAAGCAATTTTCAAAATGGTCATTGATGTTCAGTAGAGCATACGTAAGTTATGTCATTGGAGTATTAGTACTTACCAATATAAAAATTAAGTAAAAAATATTAAATCCTTTTTAAATATTTTTTAAATTATTCCTATCTTAATTTTTGAATCATCTAAACTTTCATATGGGCAAGTATATTGCTACTTCCATCCTTCATTTATTAAAATTTTTTTTATTCACATTGCCCATTTTTTGATGTGAACATCATCATTGCTTACTTAGGCAATGGGATCCGGTTGCTTGATTAAAATCAATATTAACTCCTTAAGCTTTCTATTTGATCAATGTTGCGAGTCTTGAGCTAATGACTTCCAAACCAATTAGCTTTAGGGCACTAGGTATAAAATAACCCTCGAGCTTACTAACTCAAATTAAATAAGCTACGAGTTAAAACTAGCTTTACAATGAGCATTTTTATCCTTTACATTTTTTGATGTGAAACACAATGCTTGCTTAGGCAAAGAGGTCTAGTTACTCAATGAAAAATACTTAAAAATTATTTTATTTATTTTTTTTTAAAAAAAAATGTATAGTTACTCTACACAAGCTCATAAAATGTAGACTTTTTTTATGCTGGTAGAAAAAATTAGAAGTACTCAAAGAAAAATTATTTATGTTATATACTTAACTCTTTAGAAGATTTTCTTAATACTTGATCCTTCAATATCTTACAAATTTTCTGATCTGTGCATCAATTTTTTTTTAAAAATACTTAGTTTCAATTCGATTCTTAAGCATAATCGAATGTCTAAATGCTAAATACTAACTTTTTCAAGGACTTTAAAAAAAATTTAAAATTTTTATTATTCTCCTCTCTTCCAACTTAATCGATATTATCCTTAGTAGAGAAAGAAAAATAAAGGATGTAATAAAGAATAAGAAAGAATACACCTGACTCAATATATTTTTCGATCCAGTATAGGTCTTGAAAAATTGGCTCTTCCTTCAACTTATTCAAAATATCCTAAAAAAATAAACTAAAAAGATAAATTAGATGAAAAAATTAAATATTAGATTGCCTCCTAATAAGCACTAAGTTTATCATCTTCAGTTAGACATAAGATAGCTTACCTATCCCATGTCAAATACTGGATTGATAAATTCCAATGATTTTAGATTGTCAATCTCAGAAAAATAGTTTGTTATTCTTTTATTAATATATTCATTATTAATTATAAGAATATATTTCGTGACCCCATTCTTAGATCCTTGTTTATCAATAATTTTTTCAATTTGTTCTTCTAAAATGCTCATAAATTAAAGTTTTGGATTAGGAGTTGAGTTTAATGTAATGGGTACTGAAAGAGTATCTAAAAGTAGCTTTAGTTATGAAGGTAAATTAATATGATCTTGCTTAAACAACTTCATTGATACTTCATTACATGCCTCTTAATTTTTATAAGAAGAATTAGCTTCTAGGGCTGAAGGAAATAGGACTACTGGTTTATAGGTCTTGAGTAAATCATCCACTCTCTTCTTTTCTTTATCTATCTTACTTATATTGGAATCAGCTTCAGTACTAGTTTCAAGCTTAGGTTCTTCTATATGGTTAGTCTCAATACTAACCTCTTCTTTTATATTTTCAGTTTGGCTAGCATCAGTACTAGCCTCTCTCACTTGATCTTGATATGGATCCATAAGAATCATATAACTTTTAAGTTCAGAAATTATATTGGCATTCTCTAAATGGGGATTCTTAGATGGAATATTGGATTGATAATTAGATCCAGGTGGTTAGTAGATATTAGATGGACTTTTTATAGGATTTGCTAATGGTTGACTCAATAATTGACCTAGTTCTCTCCTCATGATAGACTCAATTAATTATTCTATTTGAGCTTTTAGCCTAGTGATGGATTCCTATTGAGTCAAAATCAATTATTGAAGTTGCTTAAATCCATCATCAACTAGACTGGTCTATTGAGGAGGTAGGTATAATAACTGATTATAGTATGGTGGCTGGATGAACTGACTAGGCTGACCACTATTATAGACATAGTTTTGATATTGGGGCCTATTTTGATAATTCTACATAAATAGAATTTGGGTTTGTGCCTGAGTCTATTGGAATATCTAAGAAAAATTAGAGTAATTCCTCCAATCTGAGTTATATGAATTTGAAAATGAGGTATTAATTGGCTTAGAGTAGCCTTGTATAGCTTAATCTTGTTCTTGGATAAAAGATGAAAATGGTGTAGCTATAGAACATTCACTCTCATAATGGGTTAGGCTAGTACAGATAGAATAAATCTCCTGATAATTTGAGGATGATGTAAATTATACAGAAGATTGTTAACTTAGGGTTAGGAGTTGATCTAATTTCTAGGCAAGAAGGTCCACTTTATTTATCAAGTTCAAATCAATCTTAGAACTAGATTCCGAATCATAGATTTCTACCTGCTTTTGATAGAAAGATAACAAAACATTATTAATTGAGTTTTCACTTAGAGTTTTAAATAAGGTATAGACTTCATCCTCATTTTTGTTCATAAATGCACCTCCACATGATGTATCTACCATTTGTCTATATTGGTCTCCTAAATCCTTCTAAAAAGCTTGAACTATTTGCCACTTAGATAGACCATGGTGTAGACATTTTCTAAGAAGTTTCTTAAGTCTCTTCCATGACTCATGAATTTATTTTCTTGGAAGCTGAGCAAATCCAATGATAGCTCACCTCATGATGTTAGTTCGGCCTATAGGATAAATTTTTTTAAGAAATTCATGTTGTAATTCAGCCCAAGTTTTGATTGACCTTTCTATTGTACTAAGCCAGTGCTTGGCTTTGTCTTTTAATGATAAGAAGAATAAAATTAGTCTAAAAGCATCATCAAAAAAATTTTAAATCTTCACCATAGAGCAGATTTCTAAGAATTCATCCAGATGCTTGTAAGAATCTTCATTGGTATTTTCATAAAAAGATGGAAGCATCTGGATTATAGTTGGCTTGATCTCATAGTGGGTAGCTTGGATATCAAGTAACTAGATAAAAGTCAAAGGGTTAAAGGTGGAAGGAATAAAATATTTCTTCATCTGCCTAGGTAATTCTCTAAGATTTTTAGCCATTTGATTATTAGGTTTAATATGGTTTAGCCATTTGATTTTATGATTGGGTTCAACTAGATCAAAAAAAGTGATCTCCTATTGTGCATATATTAGTGCAACCATAATGGGTGGGTTAGAATTTTTTTAATTTTATTATTTATTTTTTTAAATTTTATTATTTTTTAAATTTATATTATTTTTTATAATTTTTTAATAATTTTTATTTAGTTTAATTTAATTTAATTTAATTTTTTTGGAGAAAAGGAGAAGAAAGAAAAAAGAATTCTAAAGAAGAGAACCTAAGAAGTCCTATAACTAAAAAGAGAGAGAAGAATTAGTTTTAATTAAATTTAATATTTTAGTTAGTAATCAAGTTAGGCAAATAATTCTGACTAAGGATTGTCCTAGATCTAAATAGTTCCTAACTGCCAAAGTCATCTTCAAGCCCTCCAAGTGTAAGATCAGCCACTTAACTGATCAGATAAGTATAGGGTTGGTAATAGTCCCCTCGTTGCTTGCCTTAGATATCAATCATCTTAGTCAGGTAAGCTAACAGAACTAATTAAATAACCATATTTTTTCGAGATGCAGTCCTTGAACCACTTGTCTAAAATATTAGTCAAACTGACCAATCCTAAATCGGTCCAATTTTTAGGATTTCTTATCCTAATGAGCTCGACTTCCTAGGACCGATGTCTAATTAATTTTAATTTAAAAGCTTAGATTATACAGGATGCTGGTTGGTTATTTATGGGCTAAGAAAAGATGATCAAATCCCTATCTTATCTTATTTAATTAGATATTGTCTTTAAATTGATTTAAAGATGAATATGCACAATCATTTTCAGATAAAAGGTTCTATGCAACTAAAGTAGATACATGAAATTAATTAAAGTTAAGATGCTCACTGATAAGTACCATAAATTTACTAATAAAAATATTAATTTATTAATTAATTTATATTTATTTTTAAAAATTAATAATTAATTTATATATATTTTAAAAAAATTATTATTTTTATTAATTAAAAATTAATTAAAAAATAATAAAAATAAAATATTATCAATAAAAAAAGTTTATCTTTTGATCATAATGAAATAAATTTGGAGCAAAATGAAGTTAAAATGGATCTGATATAAATTTTTAAAGAAATAAAATAAAATAAAATAAAATAAATGGCTCAGTTGGCTCATCAAGCTAAGCCGGCGAGCCAAGCCAAGCCGTGCGCCAGTAAGCCACCAATCTAGCCAAGCCACCTTGTGAGTTGCTAACATCAGCGTGATGTCAGTTTTATCGCGGCTCACGGTAGACCCTTAAGCGAGGGTATTTCGATAATTTTGTAGGTTAAACGTGCGCTGATTGGTTACAGTTCCCAGAAAGTCCAGTACACTACAGTCCATATGAACAGTAAAGCACAATTGGAGGGTCCATATCGCTATTGGTGAAGATCGGACGGCAGGGGTCTTTTTCTATTTTGATTCGATTTCCCAGCTCTCATATAGTGCGATCTGACGGTCAGGAGCCATCCAGTGTTCGATCTAACGGCCTGATTTTGCCTTAAAAATGATCCAATGGTTGATATGAGATCCCAACACTGATTTAATCTCCCAGTATGCGCTTTGACAGCCAAATCTTTTCCATCAAGCTCGATCCAATGGCTAGAACTAAATCCGACCTAATTTGGGCTATTACACATCTATTTTTAGCAATTTTGGGATGGTTTGATGCAGATCTAACGGCCAGACTTCACCAGAACCTACAGGACATGTCTAGGGGCTATTTTAATCCAATTTTTATCAGGATTTCACTATTTTTGCTGGTCAAACTTCTTTATAGTCCCATATTGCCTACAAAAAAAGATCTCTAGCCCTCCAATTCTTAAAAATAAGATCCCAAGTCTCCAAAATTTATTATCTTTGGTTATAGAAAAGCTACAATCCAGGATGGGAGCCATGCTTGGGTTAGAGGCTGCTTCAAGATAATGGATATTGCAAAGAAGAGCTATCTCCTACACCATCTTCACACCCATGTCAATCCAAGATCTAGATCAGCTACTTTTATTTTTATTTTTTTTAATTTCATATATTTAAATTTCAAATTAAACTTTGAATTAATGTAAATTTTAATTTGTAGCTATTTAAATTTTAGTACTTTATTTTTTATTATAAATTTTAAATTTTTGTTCTTTACTTTTAATTGTTCTTTATTTTATGCAAGTAGATGCTAAGATCTAACTAGTAGGTCTTAGTACTAAGTTTAAATTTTTATACTTTTTAATTTTTACTTATAATTTTATTTTTTAATTTTAATTTTTTTTTCAAAACTTTTTTTTATAAAAATAAAAAATTTTAAAACTAAAATACTATTTTTTCTATGGATTCGACCTGACTCACTATTTTTTATTTATTTTTAAATTATTTAAAAAATTAAAATTAAATTGATAAATACGATATCTTAATGACAATATCGTGCTCTTATCACTCACCTTGTCTCCAGCGATCACCAAAAAAAAATAAAACTAATATGATGGATGCTTTAATTAGTTAGGATTTCTACTCTTATCATGAAGTTTTTAATTAGAATTAAGTGAATATTTTTTAAATTAATTTAAAAATAAAATAAATAATAAAAAAAATCTAGGATTAGGATTGATCTCATCAGGTAGGATTGGAAGGTTCCTCCTTGTCCTAATCCTTTTGTTCTTTTTCTCTTTTTTCGATAAAATAAATATGAAAAAAGTAGTAAGCAATATTTACAAAAAATTAAAAAGATCAAATATTTTATTTATAATTTTTTATTTACAAGAAAATTAAAGAAATTGAAAGAAATTAGTGTCTATGCCTTTCTGACAATAGTGCCAAAAATTTGATAAGAGCGTGATGTTGTTGTTAGAACACCGTATTTATCAGTTTAATTTTAATTTTTTTAAAAAATTAAAAATATGTAGATAGTAGTAAGTCAAGTCAAATCTATAGAGAAGATAATATTTTAGTTTTAAAATCTTTAATTTTTATAAATAAAAAAAACTTTTAAAATAAAATTAAATTTAAAAAATTAAAATTAAAATTATATAAAATTAAATAATAAAAATTTTGAATTGTATGAAAATAAACTTTGGGTACTAAGATCTACTACCTAGATTTTAGCATCCACTTGCAATAAAATAAAAGAGCAATAAAATTAAATTTATAATAAAAATAAAGAGCTAAAATTTAAACAGCTAGAAAATAAAATTTACATTAATTAAAAGTTTTGAATTTAAATACATGGAGTTTAAAAAGAAAAATAAAAATTAAAAGCAGCTAATCTTGATCTTGGATCAATGTTGGCGTTGAGATGGTGTAGAGGTCTAGCTCTTCCTCTCAGCACCATCTGCCTAGAAGCAATCTTAGATCCCAAGCATGGCTCTACTCTTTACCATTATCTTTTCTTGACTGAAGATCCTTGATTTGGTTGCTTGGTGGCCTTTAAATAGAGTAGAGAGACGTCTACTGCTTGAATTTGAGTGGAAACTGGATTAAAATACTTGAAATCGAGTCAAACTAGGCTTTCTACTGCCTAGAATTGATCTTGGACCACCACAGCCATTGAATTCTGATCAAATGGCATGAAAATCATCCAAAAAAACACTGATCAAGCTTAATCAAAGTCAGATTGAATGTGGATCGTTGGATTGCATTTTGTGCAGATTTTGGACCATTGGATCATGCTCAAGGGGCCTGTAGAAATTTAAATCAAATTGAAAACTATGCAGGCCATTGGATCGCAATTAGGATGGTTTCCCATCATTTGATTGCACAAAGAGGAGCTATGCACCCCCATGAATCGGGCTTTATGAAGATTCGCACCAATCGAAGCTCACCACATTGGATAAAATGATGAAAAACCTCCTATACGCCACGTGTTTATTTTCGTAGACACTTTAAGGGTCTAGGTCCACATGCGTCGTGCACTAATTGGGTGCGCCTACTGAGCTGCCAGTCTACACATGATTTTATGTACCAACCGGTCGGTTCACTGTACACCGATGGGCCTAATGGGTTGGTGGGCTGGCGCTGCGCGTGGGCTCGCGGGCTTACGGGTCGACTTCTTATGCTGGGCCAGCTAGCTAGTGCACCAACTGGGCTGGAATGCACTAGCTGAATTGAGTGTGGCGGCTTGGCTAAGCGTGTCGACTAAGCCAGTAAATATACTTTTTTATTTTTTTCTTTAAAAATTCATATTAGGTCTATTTTAACTTGAATTTGCTTCAAATTTACTTTATTATGATAAAAAAATGATCTCTTTTTATTGATAAATATATTTTCAAAATAGATAAATAAAAATATTAAATTTTAAAAAATAAAAATAAATTAATTCATAAATTAATACTTTTAACGATGCATTTATGGTAATTATCAATCAACATTATTATTTTATTTAATATTTAATTTTTAGATTTATATGATTGCATAGATCATGTTAATAAATCCTAGATCTAGATTTTATTTATATATTTTAATAAATTAATATGATTAATTTATTATTTTTGCTGATTTAGTTTTGAAAAGTTTCAAAATACATACTAGAAACTATGGACTATTCCTTCAATTGGTATCAGAGCCTAGGTTCTTTTATGATATAATTTTTATACATATTTAGATTATTTATTTAGATTAGATCTAAATTATATTATGATATTTAAATCTAAAATTAAATTTTAGATTACATGGACTGATATTATAAAGTTATCCTGCTATAAGATTTATCCTTAATAGTAAAAATATTGTCCTAGTTCATATAGATCTAAAGTTAATCATAAATTTATTAGATATGATCTAAGTTAATTTATAATTTAATAAATTTAAAATTTTCTAAATTTAAAAATAAATATTTTAGATTACATGGACTGATCTTATAATATTGTCCTGTTGTAAGGTTTACCTCTTATGGTGTAAAGATTATCCTAGTACGTGCTGATCTAAAATTTGATCATAAAATTTTAGATTTAATCTAAAAAATTTTATGATTTAAATTAAAAATATTTTAATCTAATTTTTATGATTATAAATATATTAGATTTGATCTAAGATGATCTATGATTGTTTAAAATTAAAATTATTTTAGTTAGATGTTCATAATCATGAATATGTTTAGATTAGATCTAAAGTAGATTCATGTTTATGTTATTTGTATATTGATTATGAATCAAACATACAACTGGTTGGTAGAACTAAGTTGTAAAAATATTATACAAATATAAAAATTATTTTTTGAAATGTCGAACCCCAACCCTCAGCCCAAAATCTAATTAAGAATTAAGAATTGTTTGATTAGGATCTAAGATTATGAATCCTAAGACACAAATTATAATACTTGGGTTAATGAGTTAGAAAAAATTAGATCCATTAATTAGGTTAGATCTAAGGTTAGATTAAAGAATGGACTTAATTAGAGAATTGAGTAAATCTAATTAAATATTATCTTAGATTAGGTCAAGGATTCTCTAGATCAATTATAATAGTTATAGTTGGTCAAGTCCATGTCTTTAACAAGAACCAAAATGGACTTGATTCTTTCCTAAGCAGTCTAGCCCGAACTATTAGGTTGATCTAATTAAAACTAGTTAATCAGTTGGTGTCTAAGGTAAGTCTGACAATGTATGATCGATGGTCGTTAATTGAGAGCACTCATACTGATTCCATCTTTGACGAGTTAATAACATATCCCTCCCACTGATCTCACTTACCTGGCCTTCTTGGTAAAGTTATGTTTTGATCAATTACTTGATAATTCGAGCTAACCCATATCATCTAAGTAAATCAGTGTGACTAATTTAGATGCTCCTAGACTAGCCTATCTATGGTCTCTATTAATCTGACTTGGTAAAGTTAATGGGAGGATCATAATTAACTGGTTCATCTGACTCTCTTCTCTAAAACATATTAATCAAATTCTCTAAAATTATTAGGTCCTTAAAATAAAATAATTATGGTGATAACTAGATGATGGCCTCCCATTAAGTGAGTGATAATACGCCCATTAGTTGGATAATCATTGGAGGCCCAAAGGCCTGGTGCTTATCGGCTAATGGAATTATCATTCATAATATAATTTCTTAGCTACGTCTCTCTAAATGATGGTTAGATTGACCAACTAAAGTTGGGCTTAATCATTTGTTGGTTAGATAGACCAAGTATGGTCATGTTAATTGTTGGACCTAACCAGAGCTTTTCAATGGAGGTTAAAGCCTATTGATTAGGGATCGAAAAAAAAAAAATTACTAAAAGTTGTTTAGAGAAATAATTGGTTATAAATCTATCCTTAGATATACAAGGGTTGACTGGCTAAAGTTGGGCTTGTATGCAATCTATGTGGATTCTAGTACCCATTAAGAAATTAGGGTAATTCTTCAGATTGGAGGTAGAGGCTACCAATTCGAATAAAATAGTGAGAGAACATTTTGATTAAAGTCCAAATCTTTATATCTAATAAATCATTTACTAATTAGATTTTGATTTTTCTTCATTCAATTATGGCCACTTCTCTTTCGCTCAGATCATTATTGGAGAATGACAAGCTGCTGAGACCCAAGTTTGGTAGCTAGCACTGCAAGTTGAAGATTGTTCTAGAGCATGAATAGATCTTATACATTTTGACAGATCCGACACCTAAGGAGCCAACTTCTAATGCATGTGGGTCAGTTCGAGATACTTATAAAAAATGGTTCAATAATCGAACCATAGTGTATTGCATCATACTAGCGGCTATGAGTGACGAGTTTAGTCGTAGTTTGAGTCAGCTCAGCCAAAAGACATGCTTTAAGTGTTGAACGAGTCTTTTGACAATCCTGATGACATTGAAAGGCACAAAACTAGTTGTGTTATCCTCAACGCCCAAATGAGGGATAGAGCTTCAGTCACTGAATATGTATTGTACATGATCGAGATGATAGAGCATTTGAGCAAGCTAGACTTTTTCTTGCATGAGCAATTAGGAAAAAAAACTATTCTGAATTTGCTGCACCACTCCTATCTATCCTTCCTTACTCATTACAGAATGACAAAGTCTAAAGTCAATTATCATGGGTTGGTAAGGTTGCTTCAGAACTTTGAGAAGGATCTGTTAGATATGTGTGCCCTAGAAGCCAGATTGGTTGATACTTGTAATACACTTCTAAGGATAAAATTATAACTTTGACTATAAATAATAAAATAGATTATTTTTTATCATAGTATGTATTTGAAAGTGTCTGTGATACATTCCTTGAGTTAATGGTAATGATAATTCATATTTTCAAGAGTTGAAAATTTAAGACATAAATTTTCATTATTAACTCATAAAATGCTTTCGATCGTAGGATCATCATGAGGATAGTGATTGATTTGGAAGGTTGGTGTATGATCGCTTCTTTAGGATAGATGAGTCTTGAGTCTATGGTATAGAGATATCGGAGCAAGAGTACAGGTACTTGTTAGAGAACGAGGGCACTGAGCGTGACCACCTCGAGTAGTCATGAGGAAGTCTACCTTCTCATCGATGATTGGCTCAAAGCTGCAGTGGTGTATTTGGTTCTTTGACCTAAGGTGCATCGACAGTTCACCTTGAGGATGTTATAGTTTGACTACACCATAACTCGATCTCCTAGCCATTCGGAATTCTGAGGTATATGTTAGCTATAGCATGTTCATTGTAGGAATTGGATTGCACCAATAGGGAATCTATCTACCTCGGTAGATGAGAAATAGCGCTATGATGATCATGAGAATCAAGTCCATAAGCCCATGGCCATGGCAGAGTAAAATAATAGAAAGAGTTTCTATTAGGATTTTCACATTGGACTTAAATTAAATGATTAATTCATATGACGAATATTAGGGTTTGACGAGATCACCTTAATCCTAATCCAGTCGGAGCTTAAGATAGAGGAACTTAATCACATAAGTAACTACACCAAAAGATTCGCTTTTAGTTCTAATGGGTTACCACCATATGCTGCTAGGTGTTACTGATGAATTTTGGGAACAATTAGAATGATTTGGATGATCAATCATACAAGTTGTCTGAATCAAAAATATTTTGATCCATCGGAAGGTGTTTCAATGATGTCAATGATAGAGATCATGACATATCCTATTACCATATAAAACTGAACCTAACTGGATCACACAAATAAGAGTTTGGATATGGATATCATCAATTGGACTAACCTAGTTCAATTGATTTGAATAAGATTCAATTAAGTTCAAGAAAATCGTGCTAGCATACGATTGAGCCTAATGTTCTCCTTTAACAATCATTAAAACTTATCTCGACTGAGCCAAATATGTTTAGGCTTACTCAGGAACCTTTATTTGGTCTGACTAGAGATTGTCTAGATCAAAAAATGGTTATCTTAATTTATGAGATAAATTTGAGACGACACCTGCCATATTTCATCACCTGCTAAATCTTGTCTTTGGACTTTGGTCAAATGTTGACCTTTGATATTTAGACATCTGCCCATATGTCATGCATCCATAAGAGAGAACTTTGACCCTTGTCCCCCTGCTAAAAAGTAGATAGACAAAGAGCGCATGCCTAGGGAGGCGTGTGCCCCATGTGGATAAGGATTAGAGTCCCATACAGATGGGACTCTAGTTGCTTTAGGGAATCAACCTAGATGGTGCCAAGGAGTTCTGTTTGACCAGTCTTGGCACCATCTAAGGAGAGTTTTGAGGGACTCTAATCTAATTAGATCAGATGATGTCATCCCACTAATTAGATTTAGATTTGATTGCATAAAAGGTCGTGATTGGCCGGGATGATGTGGCACTGCATGGTGTAGCAGGATCTATAAAAATCCTGTTTGCACCTAGATTAAGAGAGCTTTTGCCTTAGCCCACACCACATAGCCCCTCTCCCTCCTTCTCCATGCCATCCTCTGGTCTTCTCTCTCCTCTCCAAGCCTAAGAAGTTTTGGGCACGAGTTAGGTGCAATCCAAGCAAGTGAAAGGCGATAGGAAAGGAAGAAGGCAGCACTGCTACAAGAGACAATGGCTGATCTTCAAAAGCCATTTTGAAGACCTTCAAGATTAGATCTAGATCTAATTTTTGGAGAATAAATTAAGAAGAAGAAGATCTCCAGATCCTACCTGAGTGGATATCGGTAGAGGCCAGGCGCTTGCATGGCTACATCCAGAACCTCAGGCAAAAGTCAGGATCATCACAGGATAATAGGATTACCCATAACAAAGGTATAATTAAATTAGATTTAATTTAATTTAATTTTTTTATTAGATTAATAAGATTAGATATGAAGAGTCTCAAATTTGATTAGGATCTTAGAGAAAAAATTTTGAAATATCCCTCTTGATCCAATCAGATCTGAACGAACCTAATCCGAAAAAATAGAATTTTTTCCTTCAACTAGTATCAGAGACTGGTTCAAAAATTCATTAGATCTAATTTTAATTTATTTTTAATTTAATAATTAGATAATTTTAAATATTACATGATATGTAATTAGATCTAAAATTAAAAAAATTAAAAATTAAATAATCTAGATCTAAGATGTATGAGATGCATGACTAAACTAGGAATAGAATTATTCTATTTGTAGTCTAGAATAATCATAATTTTAATTTAATTAATTATATTTTTAAATCTATTTATTTACTATTTTTTGATATCATAAATATTATAATTAGATCTAAAAAATAAAAAATAGATTTATTTAATTTTTCATATAAGATATGATAGATGCATATTTAGACTAGTTATAGAATAGTTCTACAAAATTATCTTGAATAAATTTAATTTAATATGATCAAATTTAATTTTATTTTTAGATATTTATGAGATAATTTAGATCTAAAAATATGCATAATATGATACATGAGATGTATGCAAAATATATTTTTAAGTTAGATCAATTTTTATATATGTGATATATATGTAGATCTAACTAATTTTGTAGATTTATCATATTTCTGATTAAGGCATTTTCTTTGGCTGTCCGGTCATAAAAATGAAGTAGGGTTTAAAGGCCCTCTCCTCTCATTCGATGGGGTATTCTTATGATGTGTAGGGGTGCTGCATGTTCGTCCTTAATCTAAAATCAAAAAAATTATTTTCTATGAAATCCTAGATCCTGAAATCCTAGGATTTTATTTACATATTTTATTTACGAATCCTAAACTTAATTAAGAATTAAGATTATGAAATATATTAAGTCTAAAATTAAGAATTTTTAGATCTAAGATATATTCATAAAATTGGGTTTGGACTTGGGTAACTCAATTAGGTCTAGTGGTTGATCAAATCAAATCAAGAGTCGGTTAGATGGGATCAAGAGTGCTTAAATTGACCAGCCTAATAGGATTAAGTTCGGATCAAGGTCGAATCACATGAGTGATTGATCAAGTTAAGACCTAATTAAGCTCAGTGGTTAGAGTCTGGATTGTAGGCTAATCCGATTGGTTCTGGCTCAACAATTTGGTATCTAAGATAAGTTTGGCAGATATGATCGACTGATTTTTAATTGAGAGCTACTCAACTCGAATGCATTTTTATCAAGTTAATGGCATATCCCTTCCATCGATCTCACTTATCTGACCATATTTGTCGGCTCAATCCTGATCTAAGATGGCTAATAATCTGAGCTAACCCATGCCACTAGGTTAGTCATAATGGTTATGGCTATGTCAAGTCAAGTTTAAAGAGACCTAAATCAAATCTTTCTAAGAAAAGATTAAGTCTAAGATCTTCCACCATTGTAAATATGCGGGCCCTTTTCAGGGTTGATTGTTCTCGGCTGGTCATAGTGGTTCAATTGCATCAAAAAGATGTAACCATATCTATTAGGCATTGGATGCTATGGGCTGGAGAATGGATTAGGCTCAATATTTCGGATACGATGAGAGATCCAATTAGAAATCTAATCTATGTAAATGGTTGGTCTGACTTAACTAAGGAGTGGATCAATATTTCAGGCATGGTGAGATTCATAAATTAGAGATTAAGCTTGGGTGCACCATGATTAGAGAATCATTGGATAAGAGTTGTTTACTCATTGGCTAACCCATCATCAATAATTGTTAGATGAGGTGATGAGTCAGTTGGTGGGACTGCACCATCCTCTAGAAATCAGTAATCATGAAGATTTTCACATCTCTACAAAGGGAGTATATGGATCTGATAAAATAGTGGAACCTAATTTATTTAAAAATCAAACTCCTAAATAAATTGGTCAAATCTTAATTACAAAATCTAACTAGAAACTTTAACTTTCTATAGAAAAAAGAAAAATGTCTGCATCCAACCTACTAGCCTATATCCAAGACACCCATAGACTGACTAGATCCAATTACAAGAATTGGCTTCGAAACTTCAAAATCATTTTAGATTTTAAGAAGTTGACTCATGTATTAGACCAGGATCCCCCCATCTTACCAACTTGTCCATCCGCTAAATAGAGAGCACCTCTTGATAAATAGATGGATGAAGATAACAAGATCAGATACTACATATTGCGCTCGTTATCTAATGAGCTTCAGTGCCAACATGAAGATATTAAGATTGTCCGCCAAATATTGGCTCACCTGTAAGAGTTGTTTGGTGAACAGAGTTGCATAGCCAAATATCAGATCACTAAATGACTGTTTAAGGCTAAAATGCATGATGGGCAGTCAGTCCAAGATCATTGTCTGATGATGATCAAGGACTTGGAAGAACTTGAGAAGCTCAGAGTGAAGTTAGACCAGGATCTACAGAATAATATAATTCTGCAATCCTTGACTGATGCATATGGGCAGTTCATCATGAACTACCATATGCATAAACATCAGAATACTTTGGTCGACCTTATGAATATACTGATTACTGTTGAGCTTTCTATGAAAGGTTCTAAAGGCTCAGTATTTGCTATGGAATGAACTTCTTCCATGAGAAAGTCTTTTGGAAAGAAGAAGAAGATTGTGAAAAGGCAAAAGATGGAAGGTGGAAAGAAAAGAAAGGCAGAGCTGAAGAAGAAGGCCGCTGATAAAGAAAAATATTTTCATTGTAATACTGATGGCCACTGAAAGTAGAACTGCCCTACATACCTGGCCATCCTAAAGAATAAGAAGGAGATAGTCCTTCTGGAGGTATGCTTATTATTGAATCTAATCTTATGATTTTTTCTACATCCAGTTGGATGCTTGACTCTAGTTCTAGTGCTCATTTGTGCACTTCCATGTAGGATCTTGAGGATAGCAGAAGGCTAAGAGATGGTGAGATGATCCTACGCATAAAAAATGGAGCAAGAATTACTACTGTGGCTGTGGGAACCTACCCTCTTTGACACCGTCTGGCCAGATTTAGTACTTAGAGATTGTTATTATGTGCCTGCTGCAAGCAGAAATTTGATTTCTGTTTCATGTTTAGCACAAGAAGGCTATGTAATTAGTTTTCTTAAGGATCATTGTAATATTCTTTATGAAAGAAATAAAATTGCAAGTAGTTTCCTTATTAACGATCTCTACTAGTTACATATTAATGTATCTATCTTAATATCGAGCAAAATGTGAATGCCATAAGATCAAAATAACCCAGAGATAGTCCAAATGATAGATATTTATGGCATCTAAGGCTGGGTCATATAGCAGAAGATAGGATTAACAAATTGGAAAAAATTAGGCTATTGAGTCCATTGACTTTCGAGCCATATCCAATTTATGAATCATGTCTTCATGGCAAAATGACTAAGCTTTCTTTTGTAGGACATGGGGAAAGGGCCATAAATCTACTTGCCCTAGTACATACTGATGTGTATGGCCCATTTGATGTATCGACCAGAGGCAACTTTGATTACTTCATAATCTTTACCAATGATTTATCTCGATATGGATACGTGTATCTTATGAGACACAAGTCTGAAGCCTTTGAAAAGTTCAAAAAATTCAGACATGAAGTCGAAAAGCAAACTGAAAAATCCGTTAAGATTTTTCGATCAGATCGAGAAGGTGAATACCTTAGTCAAGAATTTCTGAACTATCTCAAGCAAAATGGCATAGTCTCTCAATGGACTTGACCTAAAATACCTCAACTCAATGAAATTTTAGAATGGAGGAATCGGACCCTATTAGATATGGTCCAATCCATGATGAGCTTCACAGACCTTCCTGATTTTCTTTGGAGACATAGTTTGTTAACTACTATATATTTATTGAATAGGGTTCTCTCTAAAACCGTTCCTACCACACCATATGAGATATGGCATGGTAAGAAATCAAGTCTGAGTCATCTCAGAATTTGGGGTTGTCTGGCTAATGTCAAAAGACAATAAGCGGATAAGTTAGACTATAGGTTTTTAGAGCTCGATTTATACGATATCCTAAAGAGTCATTAGGATATTATTTCTACATTTCAGAAGACCATAATGTGATTATGAGTCGGCATACCATCTTTCTTGAAAAATAGTTTATTCAAGATGGCAGCATTGGAAAGCAAATCAAGCTTGAGGAGAAAGACTCACAAGAGCAACGAGCTAAGAACCCCATGAACCAAATCAGGTTGAGCTAATACAATCACTACCTCCTCCACCTCGTAGATTGAAAAGAATTTTCGTCCTCCTAAGAGGTACTTATGTACTATTTTAGAGGAACTAGAGGAAACGTTCCTCATAGGTAATGGGGTTCATGGTGATTCCAAAATCTATGATGAGGTGATATCAGATATCGACTTTGAGAAATGGTTAGAGATAATGAAGTCAGAAATTGACTCGATGCACTCAAACCAAGTCTAGACCTTGGTAGATCCACCAGAAGGTATAGTACCTATTTGATGTAAATGGATCTATAAGAGAAAGATTGGTGTAGATGGAAATGTGGAGACATTCAAAGCTAGATTAGTGGTAAAAGGATATAGTCAACATGAAGAAATTGACTATTAGAATACCTTTTCGCCAATAGCTATGCTAAAATCCATCTACATATTGCTTGCTATTGCAGCTTATTTTGATTATGAAATATGGTAAATGGACGTGAAAACGATATTCTTAAATGGATACCTTAAGAAAGATATCTATATGGAACAACCACTAGGTTTCACATCTAGTGATGCTGATCATAAAGTATACAAGCTGCAAAAGTCCATATATGGACTTAAGCAAGCATCTCGGAGCTAGAATACTTGTTTTAATAATGTGATCAAATTATTTGGTTTCATAAAAAATGAGAAAAAATCATGTATTTTCAAAAAGATCAGTGGAAGCATTATTATCTTCCTCGTACTGTATGTGGATGATATCCTCCTTATTGGAAATTATATTCCCATATTGACCATAATTAAAATGTGGTTATCTAAAGAATTCTCCAAGAAAGATCTAGGAGAAGCATCCTTCATTTTAGAAATTAAGGTCTATAGAGATAGACCGAATAGGATGCTAGGTCTTTCACAGAAGATGTACATAGAGGAAGTGCTAAAGTGGTTTAGCATGAAAAACTCCAAGAGTGGATTGGTACCCTTCAGACATGGCCTTCATCTCTCCAAGAAAATATGTCCCAACACACCAGAGGAGATTGAACGCATGAGCAAGATCCCTTATGCTTCAGCAATAGGGAGCCTCATGTATGCCATGTTATGTACACGACCTGATATAGCCCATGCTGTGAGTGTCACGAGCAGATATCAGTCAAATCCAAGTGAAGAATACTAGACTTCTGTGAAATGTATTCTTAAGTACTTAAGAAGAACTAAGGACATATTGTTGATTTTTGGTAATGGAGAACTCCAAGTTCAGGGGTATACAGACTTGGATTTTATGTCCGATATAGATGATCGAAAGTCAACATCTGAGAGTCTATTTGTGTATAATGGTGGTGCTGTCAGTTGAAAAAGTTTCAAGCAGACAGTGATAGCAGATTCCACCATGGAAGCAGAATACATCGCTGCGTCAGAAGCTGCGAAGAAGGCATTCTGGTATAAGCAATTCACCATAGAGATCAAAGTAATGCCATCAGATGCCATTCCTCTGTATTGCGATGATAATGGTGCCATAACCCTTGCTAAGGAGCTAAGGTCTTACCAGAAATCCAAGCACATCGAGCGGCAATATCACCTTATCCGCGATTACCTTGAGAAAGGTTATGTCGAAGTCAAGAGAGTCGACTCCACAAACAATGCAGCAGACCCACTCACAAAGCCATTGGGCTAGCAGAAGATCGAAGTCCACCTTAAGAAGATGGAACTTAGATTTATAGCCAATTGACTTTAGGTCAAGTGGGAGTACGTTAGATATGTGTGCCCTAGAAGCCAGATTGGCTGACACTTGTAATACACTTCTAAGGGCAAAATTATAATTTTGACTATAAATAATAAAATGGATTACTTTCTATCATAGTATGTATTTAAAAGTGTCTGTGATACATCCCTTGAGTTAATGGTAATGATAGTTCATATTTTCAAGAGTTGAAAATTTAAGACATGAATTTTTATTATTAACTCATAAAATGCATCCGATCGTAGGATCATTATGAGGATGGTGATTGATCCGAAAAGTTGATGTAAGATCGCTTCTTTAGGGTATATGAGTCTTGAGTCTATGGTGTAGAGACACCAGAGCGAGAGTATAGATACTCATTGGAGAACCAGAGCACTAAGCGTGACCACCTCGAGCAGTCATGAGGAAGTCTACCTTCTCATCGATGATTGGCTTGAAGCTATAGTAGTGTGTCTAGTTCTTTGACCTAAGGTGCATCGGTAATTCACCTTGAGAGTATTATAGTTTGACTACACCATAACTCGATCTCCTAGCAATTCAAAATCCTGAGGTGTATGTTGGCTATAGCATGTTCATTATAGGAATTGGATTGCACCAATAGGGGATCCATCTACCTTGGTAGATGAGGAGCAGCCCTATGATGATCATGATAATCAAGTCCATAAGCCCATGGCTATGGCAGAGTGAAATAATAGAAAGAGATTCTATTAGGGTTTTTACATTGGACTTAAATCAAATGATTAATTCATATGATAAATATTAGGGTTTGACGAGATCACCTTAACCCTAATCCGGTTGGGGCTCAAGATAGAGGAATTTAATCATATAAGTAACTGCATCGAGAGATTCACTTTCAGTTCTGATAGGTTGCCACCATATGCTGTTAGGTATCATTGGTGAATTTTGAGAACAATTAGAATGATTTGGATGATCGATCATACTAGTTGTCTGAATAAAAAAAGTTCTGATCCATTGGAAGATGTTTCGATGATGTCAATGATAAAGATCACGACATATCCCATTACCATACAGAACTAAACCTAACTAGATCACACAAATAAGGGTTTGGATTTGGATATCATCAATTGAACTAACCTAGTTCAATTGATTTGAATAAGATTCAATTAGGTTCAAGAAAATCATGCTAGCACACGATTGAGCCTAATGTGCTTCTTTAACAATCATTAAAACTTATCTCGACTGAGCTAAATATGTTTGGACTAACTTAGAAACCTTTATTTGATATGATTGGAGCTTGTCCAGGTTAGAAAAGAATTGTTTTAATTTATGAGATAAATTTGAGATAATATCTGCCATTTTTTGTCATCTGCTAAATCTTGTCTTTGGACTTTGGTCAAATATTGACCTTTGATACTTAGACATCTGCCCATATGTCATGCACCCATAGGAGAGAACTTTGACCCTTGTCCCCTGCTAAAAAGTAGATAGACAAAGGGTGCACACCTAGGGAGGCATGCACCCTGTTGGGGATAAATCCCGCTCCTGCCGAAGCCCTGCCCGACGCTCAGCCCAATGTAACCAGTAGCCGCTGAAGAGCTATAGCGCCAGGCGCCAGGCCGAGCCCCTATCACGGCCGAACTGCCTAGAGGCCGAACTCCCCTGCGCCAAGGTCCGGGCCGAACTACCTAGCTGCCGAACTCCTTCGGACCCCACGGCCGAACTCCTTCGGACCAACTTCAGGCGAGCCCAAGTGGCCGAACCCCTTCGGACCGACCCTGGGCGACCGAACTCCTCAGCGAGCCAACTAGCAACCGAAGTCCTTCAACTGGCCAGCCGAGCCCCTTCGAACCTCTCAGCGGCCGAACTCCTTCGGGCCGACTCCAAGCGGCCGAGCTTCAATGAAGTCGTCTCAGCGGCCGAACTCCTCAGCAGTCGTCACTTAGGAGCCCGAACTCCCCAGCAGTCGTCACTGGGCCGAACTCCTCAGCGGTCGCCCTCATCAAACTTCGGCCGACCGAGCTCCTACCGAACTCTCAAGTGTCCAAGCCTCAGCCCAAGCCCAACAGCCGGCCGAACCCCAGACGGCCGAGCTTCGACTTCTCAGCAGCCGAACTCTTCTGCGGACGAGCCTTAGCTGCATACCTCTTGGCCAGACGCCTATGGGAGCCGAACTCCCTCCCATCTTCCTCTTCAGGAGCCCGAACTCCTCCGAAATGGGCACACGACGAAGGCCTTCAACCCTTCATTCGGCAAGCTCTGCAACCATCACTATCAGTCAGTCCGCCGTACCATCGGTCAGTCCGCCGCGGGCGATAGCGACCCACTGTCAGGCGGCGATGGCTGTCACCCTCAATCAGCCGCACACGGCACCATCCCGTGAGACTGACTCCGCCGAACCTCGAGCGGCCCGCCAGCACGCGGCTGCAGCCGTCACCATCAACTAAGCTCCGCTATAAAAGGACCCCTCCCGACATACTAAGGCTAAGCTCTCTGAACTCTCGCTCTCCTCCACATCTCTAAGCTCCGGAACTCATTCCGAGCACTCCATTACTGTTGGTCGGAAAGCTAACTTGACCGTCGGAGGGTCCTGCCGGAGCCACCACCCCACCGGTTCCGGACGGGACTTCGTTTTGCAGGTCCCCGGCGGCTTCCAGCGGCCTCGATTGCGGCGACCTCCGGCGGCGACGGATTTCTGCACCAACAGATTGGCGCCGTCTGTGGGAACCGAAGGGACTGAACCTTCGAGGTTCCCTTGTTCTTAAAGGAGTGCTCGGCGACGATTTCCCTCCCCTGCTCCGGATCTCTCTTCTCCCTCTTCAGAATTCCTTCTCTGGAAAGAGGAAATGCCCCCCAGAAGGAGCTTCGACGCGGCGCTCGACGGCTTCCGCGGCTCGATCCCCTCCGAGTCCGTCCGTCCCTGCTCCGGCCCCGGTGACTCAGCCCCCGTCTATAACCGCAGTGGATACGGAGCAGTTCAACCAGCTCATCCAGCACGTTCGCGGTCTCACGGAGGCGGTGCAGGCGGTGCTGCACCAACAAGTCCCAGTGCCAGCCCGACCGGCGCGGGACTCTCCGAAGTCGGATGATCCAGTCCAAGAGCGACCGGCCTGGGCAGCCCGACCTCCGATACCCGGATTGGAGAGGCGGAGGAGGGAGAGCCCTCGTTCGGATCATGGATCGACCAAGGGTGAAGCCTCGCGCCCATCTCACCAGAAAGCCTTGGAGATCAGAGACCGTGAGGACCTGCTGGGCCAAAGGCTCTTGGAAATGAACCGGCGAATTGAAGAACTTCGTCCCCCCTCGCGTGGTGATGACGTTTCGTGCAGACCCTCCTTTCTCGCAGAAAATCATGCAAGAACCTGTTCCACCGACCTTCGAGCTCCCTCAACTGGAAAGCTACGATGGAACTTCTGATCCGGTTGATCACCTGGGGGCCTTCCGGGCCATGATGCTGCTTCACGGCGCTTCAGATGCCGTGCTGTGCCGAGCCTTCCCGTCTACCTTAAAGGGAGCAGCGAGGAACTGGTACTCGGCGTTGAAGCCCAACACGATCTTCTCTTTCGACCAGATGAGCAGTCGGTTCGCGGCCCACTTCATCAGCAGCCGACGACCGAGCCGAGGTTCAGATTCCCTGATGAGCGTCAAGCAGAAGCAAGGGGAATCCATCCGGACTTACGTCACTCGATTCAACGCCGCGGCATTGGAAGTCCGGGACCTGGACCAGTCTGTCGCGATGGCCGCACTTAAGGGCGGCCTTCAGAAAAATAGCTTGCTGTTCTCTCTGGAAAAAAGGTATCCCAGGGACTTCGCCGACCTGCTGGCTCGAGCCGAGAGATATGCCCGTGCGGAAGAAGCCTTCAAATTGAAAGATGAGGAGCTCGTCAGAAAGGACCGGCTGGCGGACGAGGAAGAGCTGGGTGAAGCTCGGCTGCACTCGCAGACCCCCTACGAAAGCAGGCGGGCCCGAACTCCTCGAACTCGCCCTGATAAAGGAGGCGCGAAGGAGTCCTCCTTCCCGGAAGGTTCCGCCGCTATGCCCCCCTCAACGCTCCTCGAACCCAGATTCTCACCGAAGTAAAACACCAGCTGCCAAGACCGGAAGGATTACGATCTCCCCCAAACAAGCGCGATCGAAATAAGTACTGCCTCTACCATCACGACCACGGCCACGACACGGAGGGATGCATCCAGCTCCGAGACGAAATTGAGGAGCTCGTCAGAACGGGTCGGCTGGGTAAATTCCTCCGGTACCGGCCTGAAGCAGAAAAAGATCGGCTAAGGGCGCTGCCGTAGCCAGACTACAAGAAGGTCGGCCACCTTACGGCGTCATTCACATGGCCCCTGGAAAGATCTCGGTGCATCAGCGATTCGCCATCTCCCAGCAACAAGAGCTTGCACCAAATTGAGGAGTTCAGCATGAGGAGGTCGTCCACCCCGGAACTTATTGCCGAAGAAATGCGGAGGAATCAGCCTTAGGGAGGAGCCCAATCGCCCCTAAGAGAGAAACGGAGAGCAGAAGTTCCCCCGCTGAAGCGGAATGAAGTTCGGCGCGAGGAAGGCCGAACCCACCTATGAGCCCGTCAGCGAGGAAGCTCCGACAAAGAAGTATGAAGTCCTCCCGCGGAAGCTTCCGCGGGAAAGTGGAACGAAGTTCGGCGCAAGTAAGGCCGAACTCACGCTCCAGAATGTCCCCCAAAGGAACCGCCTACAAAGTGTTCACTGGAGGCGGAATGAAGTTCGGGCGAGAAAAGCCGGGCTCACCCCAAAGCTCGGCATCAAGGTAAAATGAAGCTCGGTGGAAAGCCGAACTCCTCAACTCAACCTCCAAAATAAAGTTCGGCGCTGGCAAGGACGGAACGAAGCCCCCCTCCCGGAAGGTTCCGCAACTACGACCCGCTCCTCTAACTCGAATTCTCGGCAAAGTTAAGAGCCAACCGCCAAGACCTGAAGGACTACGGCCTCTCCAAACATGTGCGATCAAGGAGAAGATCGGCTATAGGCACTGCCGTAACTGGAAAAGACAAGAAGGTTGGCCGTCCCGCGGCGTCATCAACGCCACCCCGGGGAGGAGCTAGGAGCTAGCTACATCGGTGATTGTCATCCCCAGCGACAAAGTCAAGAGAAGCATGGTCCAAATTATGAAGGCCGGCAGGAGATAGAGGAGGTCGTCTGGACGGGACTTGCTGCTCGAGGGAGCTCCGAGGAACAACACCCCGTCGACCCCTCAAACGAGAGCGCGCTGTCCACGATTTCCCTTCGGTAAAATTCTCCCCTCTGCAAATATTATTTCTGGATGCGAAAACTATGCGATGACAGGAGAGCAGCAGTCAATAATCGCCGCGTTAGGAACAGGAGGAGAAGGAACAGGAGGAGAACCTCGTCCTAACGCGAGCGCAACAAGCTCGGCCGCAGGAGATAAGATCTCCCCCGAGCGCGCACCTCGGCCGCAGGAGATAAGATCTCCCCCGAGAGAAGCTCGGCCGTAGGAGATAAGATCTCCCCCGAGCGCGCACATCAACCTCGGCTAGAGATAAGATCTCTCCCGAGCGACCGTGAACAACCTCGGTTAGGAACAGGAGGAGAACCTCGTCCTAACACGAGCACCAACCTCGGCTAGAGATAAGATCTCTCCCGAGCGACCGTTGACAACCTCGGCTAGAGATAAGATCTCTCCCGAGCGACCGTGAACAACCTCGGTTAGGAACAGGAGGAGAACCTCGTCCTAACACGAGCATCAACCTCGGCTAGAGATAAGATCTCTCCCGAGCGACCGTTGACAACCTCGGCTAGAGATAAGATCTCTCCCGAGCGACCGTGAACAACCTCGGTTAGGAACAGGAGGAGAACCTCGTCCTAACACGAGCACCAACCTCGGCTAGAGATAAGATCTCTCCCGAGCGACCGGAACAACCTCGGTTAGGAACAGGAGGAGAACCTCGTCCTAACACGAGCACCAACCTCGGCTAGAGATAAGATCTCTCCCGAGCGACCGTTGACAACCTCGGCTAGAGATAAGATCTCTCCCGAGCGACCGTGAACAACCTCGGTTAGGAACAGGAGGAGAACCTCGTCCTAACACGAGCACAACCTCGGCTAGAGATAAGATCTCTCCCGAGCGACCGTGAACAACCTCGGTTAGGAACAGGAGGAGAACCTCGTCCTAACACGAGCACCAACCTCGGCTAGAGATAAGATCTCTCCCGAGCGACCGTTGACAACCTCGGCTAGAGATAAGATCTCTCCCGAGCGACAACCTCGGCTAGAGATAAGATCTCTCCCGAGCGACCGAACAACCTCGGTTAGGAACAGGAGGAGAACCTCGTCCTAACGCGAGCACCAACCTCGGCTGCAGGAGATAAGATCTCCCCCGAGAGAAGCTCGGCTGCAGGAGATAAGATCTCCCCCGAGCGCGCACTTCACTTCGGCTGCAGGAGATAAGATCTCCCCCGAGCGCGCACTTCACTTCGGCTGCAGGAGGATAAGATCTCCCCCGAGGGAAGCTCGGCCGTAGGAGATAAGATCTCCCCCGAGCGCGCACTTTCAACCTCGGCTGCAAGATAGGAGGTCTCCCTCGAGTCGACTTCAACTGACGAAGATAAGA
>QRFJ01001295.1:0-116936 GCA_006176705.1 Cocos nucifera | reverse complement strand
ACATGGCCCCTGAAAAGATCTCGGTGCATTCAGCGATTCGCCATCTCCCAGCAGCAAGAGCTTGCACCAAATTGAGGAGTTCAGCATGAGGAGGCCGTCCACCCCGGAACATATTACCGAAGAAATGCGGAGGAATCAGCCTTAGGGAGGAGCCCAATCGCCCCTAAGAGAAAAACGGAGAGCAGAAGTTCTCCCGCTGAAGCGGAATGAAGTTCGGCGCGAGGAAGGCCGAACCCACCTATGAGCCCGTCAGCGAGGAAGCTCCGATAAAGAAGTATGAAGTCCTCCCGCGGAAGCTTCCGTGGGAAAGTGGAACGAAGTTCGACGCAAGTAAGGCCAAACTCACGCTCCAGAATGTCCCCCAAAGGAACCGCCTACAAAGTGTTCACTGGAGGCGGAATGGAGTTCGGGCGAGAAAAGCCGGGCTCACCCCAAAGCTCGGCATCAAGGTAAAATGAAGCTCGGTGGAAAGCCGAACTCCTCAACTCAACCTCCAAGACCTGAAGGACTACGGCCTCTCCAAACATGTGCGATCAAGGAGAAGATCGGCTATAGGCACTGCCGTAACTGGAAAAGACAAGAAGGTTGGCCGTCCCGCGGCGTCATCAACGCCACCCCGGGGAGGAGCTAGGAGCTAGCTACATCGGTGATTGTCATCCCCAGCGACAAAGTCAAGAGAAGCATGGTCCAAATTATGAAGGCCGGCAGGAGATAAGATCTCCCCCGAGGGAAGCTCGGCCATAGGAGATAAGATCTTCCCCGAGCGCGCACTTCAACCTCGGCTAGAGATAAGATCTCTCCCGAGCGACCGTCGACAACCTCGGCTAGAGATAAGATCTCTCCGAGCGACCGGAACAGCCTCGTTAGGAACAGGAGGAGAACCTCATCCTAACACAAGCACCAACCTCGGCCGCAGGAGATAAGATCTCCCCCGAGGGAAGCTCGACTGCAGGAGATAAGATCTCCCCCGAGCGTGCACTCCACTTCGGCTGCAGGAGATAAGATCTCCCCCGAGCGCGCACTTCACTCGGCTGCAGGAGATAAGATCTCCCCCGAGCGCGCACTTCACTTCGGCCAGGAGATAAGATCTCCCCCGAGCGAGAGGAGATAAGATCCCCTCCGAAACAAGCTCGGCCGTAGGAGATAAGATCTCCCCCGAGCGCGCACATCAACCTCGGCTAGAGATAAGATCTCTCCCGAGCGACCATGAACAACCTCGGTTAGGAACAGGAGGTGAACCTCGTCCTAACACGAGCACCAACCTCGGCTAGAGATAAGATCTCTCCCGAGCGACCGTTGACAACCTCGGCTAGAGATAAGATCTCTCCCGAGCGACCGTGAACAACCTCGGTTAGGAACAGGAGGTGAACCTCGTCCTAACACGAACATCCAACCTCGGCTAGAGATAAGATCTCTCCCGAGCGACCGTTGACAACCTCGGCTAGAGATAAGATCTCTCCCGAGCGACCGTGAACAACCTCGATTAGGAACAGGAGGTGAACCTCATCCTAACACGAACATCACCTCGGCTAGAGATAAGATCTCTCCCGAGCGACCGGAACAACCTCGGTTAGGAACAGGAGGTGAACCTCGTCCTAACACGAGCACCAACCTCGGCTAGAGATAAGATCTCTCCCGAGCGACCGTTGACAACCTCGGCTAGAGATAAGATCTCTCCCGAGCGACCGTGAACAACCTCGGTTAGGAACAGGAGGAGAACCTCGTCCTAACACGAACACCAACCTCGGCTAGAGATAAGATCTCTCCCGAGCGACCGTGAACAACCTCGGTTAGGAACAGGAGGTGAACCTCGTCCTAACACGAGCACCAACCTCGGCTAGAGATAAGATCTCTCCCGAGCGACCGTTGACAACCTCGGCTAGAGATAAGATCTCTCCCGAGCGACCGTCGACAACCTCGGCTAGAGATAAGATCTCTCCCGAGCGACCGAAACAGCCTCGGTTAGGAACAGGAGGAGAACCTCGTCCTAACACAAGCACCAACCTCGGCCGCAGGAGATAAGATCTCCCCCGAGGGAAGCTCGACTGCAGGAGATAAGATCTCCCCCGAGCGCGCACTTCACTTCGGCTGCAGGAGATAAGATCTCCCCCGAGCGCGCACTTCACTTCGGCTGCAGGAGATAAGATCTCCCCCGAGGGAAGCTCGGCCATAGGAGATAAGATCTCCCCCGAGCGCGCACTTCAACCTCGGCTAGAGATAAGATCTCTCCCGAGCGACCGTCGACAACCTCGGCTAGAGATAAGATCTCTCCCGAGCGACCGGAACAGCCTCGGTTAGGAACAGGAGGAGAACCTCGTCCTAACACAAGCACCAACCTCGGCCGCAGGAGATAAGATCTCCCCCGAGGGAAGCTCGGCTGCAGGAGATAAGATCTCCCCCGAGCGTGCACTCCACTTCGGCTGCAGGAGATAAGATCTCCCCCGAGCGCGCACTTCACTTCGGCTGCAGGAGATAAGATCTCCCCCGAGCGCGCACTTCACTTCGGCTGCAGGAGATAAGATCTCCCCCGAGCGCGCACTTCACTTCGGCTGCAGGAGGTAAGATCTCCCCCGAGGGAAGCTCGGCCGTAGGAGATAAGATCTCCCCCGAGCGCGCACTTCAACCTCGGCTGCAAGATAGGAGGTCTCAGTCGACTCGAGTCGACTTCAACTGACGAAGATAATGTCGCCCCCGAGGAGCTCAAATCCGACCTCGACCGAAGGAGGCGAGTCTTACTTCGGCTTCAACATCAGCTTCATCGACTTTAGCCGGAAACGAGTTCCATTTCAACTCCAAACATCGACTGAAGATAAGGTCTCCCCCAAGCCTCAGCCTCAACTTCAGCGTCAATTTTGGCTGGAGATGAGACCTCCCCGAGCTTCAGATGCAACAAATGCGGAGCCTGGAAGAAGACTTCGGCAGTCGCCTGTTCTGATACTCCCTTCCTTCAATTTTTGAACTCGGGAGTGGGGGGGCTACTGTTGGGGATAAATCCCGCTCCTGCCGAAGCCCTGCCCGACGCTCAGCCCAATGTAACCAGTAGCCGCTGAAGAGCTATAGCGCCAGGCGCCAGGCCGAGCCCCTATCACGGCCGAACTGCCTAGAGGCCGAACTCCCCTGCGCCAAGGTCCGGGCCGAACTACCTAGCTGCTGAACTCCTTCGGACCCCACGGCCGAACTCCTTCGGACCAACTTCAGGCGAGCCCAAGTGGCCGAACCCCTTCGGACCGACCCTGGGCGATCGAACTCCTCAGCGAGCCAACTAGCAACCGAAGTCCTTCAACTGGCCAGCCGAGCCCCTTCGAACCTCTCAGCGGCCGAACTCCTTCGGGCCGACTCCAAGCGGCCGAGCTTCAATGAAGTCGTCTCAGCGGCCGAACTCCTCAGCAGTTGTCACTTAGGAGCCCGAACTCCCCAGCAGTCGTCACCGGGCCGAACTCCTCAGCGGTCGCCCTCATCAAACTTCGGCCGACCGAGCTCCTACCGAACTCTCAAGTGTCCAAGCCTCAGCCCAAGCCCAACAGCCGGCCGAACCCCAGACGGCCGAGCTTCGACTTCTCAGCAGCCGAACTCTTCTGCGGACGAGCCTTAGCTGCATACCTCTGGCCAGACGCCTATGGGAGCCGAACTCCCTCCCATCTTCCTCTTCAGGAGCCCGAACTCCTCCGAAATGGGCACACGACGAAGGCCTTCAACCCTTCATTCGGCAAGCTCTGCAACCATCACTATCAGTCAGTCCGCCGTACCATCGGTCAGTCCGCCGCGGGCGATAGCGACCCACTGTCAGGCGGCGATGGCTGTCACCCTCAATCCACCACACACGGCACCATCCCGTGAGACTGACTCCGCCGAACCTCGAGCTGCCCGATGACTCTCTGCCAGACGGCACAGCCGTCACCATCAACTAAGCTCCACTATAAAAGGACCCCTCCCGACATACTAAGGCTAAGCTCTCTCTGAACTCTCGACTCTCTAAGCTCCGGAACTCATTCCGAGCACTCCATTACTGTTGGCAGGAAGCTAACTTGACCGTCGGAGGGTCCTACCGGAGCCACCACCCCACCGGTTCCGGACGGGACTTCATTTTGCAGGTCCCCGACGGCTTCCAGCGGCCTCGATTGCGGCGGCCTCCGGCGGCGACGGATTTCTGCACCAACACACCCCATATGGATAAGAATTGGAGTTCCATATAGATGGGACTCCAGTTGCTTTAGGGAATCAACCTATATGGCACCAAGGAGTCCTATTTGATCAGTCTTGGTGCCATCTAATGAGAGTTTTGAAGGACTCTAATCTGATTAGATTAAATGATGTCATTCTACCAATCAAATTTAGATCTGATTGCACAAAAGGCCATGATTGGCTGGGATGATGTGGCACTACATGGCGCAGCTGGGTCTATAAAAACCCTATCTATGCTTAGATTAAGAGAGCTTCTACCTTAGCCCATGCCACATATCCCCTCTCCCTCCTCCATGACACCCTTAGCCCTCTCTCTCCTCTCCACGTCCAAGAAGTTTTGGGCACGAGTTAAGTGCGATCCAAGCAAGTGAAAGGCGACAGGAAAGGAAGAAGGCAGCACTATTGCAAGATACAATGGCTGATCTTCAAAAGCTATTTTGAAGATCTTCAAGATCAGATCTAGATCTAATTTTTGAAGGATAGATTGAGAAAGAGAAGATCTTCAGATCCTACCTGAGTGGATACCGATAGAGGTCAGTTGCTTGCATGGCTATATCCAGAACCTCAGGCAAACATCGAGATCATCACAGGGTAATAGGATTACCCATAACAAAGGTATAATTAAATTAGATTTTATTTTATTTTTTTATCAGATCAATAAGATCATATCTAAAGAGTCTCAGATCTAATTAGGATCTTAGAGAAAAATTTTTGAAATATCCCTCTTGATCCAATCAGATCTGAATGAACCTGACCCATGAAAATAAGGTTTTTTCCTTCAGGATCACCACTCCATAAAGAGTCAATGAACTTAGTGGAAGGATTTTCTTCTAGTTTCTTAACCCTTTAAGAAAGAAAAGAAGAATAAGAAGAAGTCTAAGAAGTTGCAAGTTCTGACTGGAACATCTGCGCAGAGCCAGACCAAGAAACCCAAGCTTGATAAGAGTCAAGCGGAGTGCTTATTCTATAAGAAGTGGAGGCATTGAAAGAGAAACTATCTTCAGTACATTACTTTCCTAGATTCGAACAGGTTGAGAAAGAAGCAAAATATTGCTGGGCAAGATACTTATATAATAACTTCTTGCAATTTCTCTATTTATGATATTATTGATTATGTATTAGATACTAGAAGCCCTTACTATATTTATAATTTGTTGTAGGGGTTGCAGGTCAATAGAAGATTTGAATAAGCCAAAAGATTTTTGAACATTGAAGATGGAAGACCAATTCTAGTTCTAGCATTAGGAATCTTAAAACTTATATTTGAGTCTCATACCATTATACTTAGTGATTGTCACTTTTGTCCTAATTTCTTATTGAATATTATTTCTATAGATCTTTTGGCCAAAAATAATTATAAAATTTTAATAAAAAAATTTTTATGATGTCATTTTGAATGATGTTACAATTTTTTTTGAATATTTAAATAATAAAATTTATTTATTATCATAATCTATTAACATAGTCTACTCCACTGGCAAACATCCTAGATTAGATAATATGTCTAATATCTATCAATAGTACTGTAGGCTAGGTCACATCAACAAGAGCAAGATAAACAGGTTGACTCAAGAGAAAATCTTTGAAGTCAGTGATTATGAATCACTTCTAACCTGTGAGTCTTATCTTCTTAGAAAAATAACCAAGTCACCTTTTATTAGAAAATGATGAGAGAACCACCGAGCTTTTAGGTCTAGTACATATTGATGTATATAGGCCTATGAGCACAAATACTAAAGATGGGTATTTCTATTTCATCACTTTCATCGATGACCTATCTAGACATGGATATGTTTATCTGGTGAAACATAAGTTGGATTCATTTGAAATGTTCAAATGATTCCGAAATAAAGTAGAAAAATAAACTGAAAAGAGTATTAAAACTTTTCGATCTGATCGAGAAGATGAATATATTTTCAATAAGTTTCTCACATATTTAGAAGAGAATGAAATTTTCTCCCAATGGACTTCTTCAGGGATACCATAGCACAATGATATGTCTGAAAGAAGAAATTAGACTCCGTTGGACATGGTATGATCCATGATGAATTTTGCCAACTTGCCGATATTCTTCTAGGGATATGCACTCGATTTGGTTTACTATCTTCTAAATAGAATTCTGAGTAAGTCTGTAATTAAAACTCCATATAAGATATGGATAGGACATAAGCTAGTACTTTCATACCTTAGGATCTGAGGTTGCTTGGCTTATGTCAAATGTTTAATGATAGATAAACTTGAACCTAGGTCTGATAAGTATACTTTCATAGGATATCCAAAAGAAATCAAAGGGTATATTTTCGATCATGCTAAAAAGTATTCATTAGCCTTATGGTAATCTTTTTAGAAAAAGAGTTTTTTGGTGAAAGAACTATTGCCTCTAAGGTTGAACTTGAGAAAATTCAATAGGTAAAAAAACTAACACAGTTAGTTGAACTAAAATCAGATTTGATTAAATCAAACCCGAAGCCTCCTGCACCATTAAGATGATCCGGTAAAGTACAGCATCAACTGAATAGATACCATAATTTCTTGGCCTGGGTTAGTGATCCTATCAAACTTGATGAGAATAATGAGGATCTGATCATTTACATGGATGCAATGCAGAGGCCTAATTTTGAGAAGTAGCTTGAGGCCATGAAATTCAAGATGGAGTCCATGAAGGTCAATGATGTGTAGACATTGATTGACCTACTTGAAGGGGTTAAATCCATTAAGTATAAGTGGGTCTTCAAGAGGAAGAGGGGCATAGATGAGAAGATGGAGACCTATAAAGCCCATCTGATTGCTAAGAGGTATTGTTAATATTATGGTACTGACTATGATGAGATGTTCTTTTCTGTGGCAATGCTCAAATCCATTCAAATTATGTTTATGATAGCTACCTATCTGGACTATGAGATCTAACAGATGGATGTGAAGATAGATTTTCTAAATGGAGAGCTGATTGAAGAGGTGTATATGATATAACCTGAGAAATTCACATCCATAGATGAGTCCAAGGTATGCAAGCTTCAGAGATCCATTTATGGATTGAAGTAGGCATCTCGAAGTTGGAACATGTATTTTGATAAGATGATCAAAATATATGGCTTCGCTAAGAATGAAGAAGAGCCCTACATCTACAAGAAGGCAGATAGTCTGGTAGTGATATTTCTTATTTTGTACGTAGATGATATTTTTCTAATCGAAAATGACGTCTCCACACTACAATAAATAAAAGTTTGGCTGTTATCTCAGTTCTCCATGAAGGACTTGGGTGAAGCATCCTACATCCTAGGGATGAAGATCTATAGAAATATATCTAAGAAGATGCTTGGCTTATCCTAGGGATAGATCTAAGAGGATAGAAACCATGCTGAAGATGTTCAACATGGAGAATTTCAAGAAGAGCTATCTTTTGATAGATTATAAAATTTTCAAGAAGAGCTATCTTTCGATAGACCATGAAATTTATTTCTCTAAGAAGAATTGTCTGACCACTCCTAAAGAGAGAGCATATAAGTAGAATTTTATATTCTTCGATAGTAGAATCTATCATATACGCCATGGTATGTACGAGACCATATGTGGCATACTCACTAGGAGTAGCAAGTAGATACCAATCTGATGTAGGAGAGAACCACTGAAAAGTGGTGAAAACCATCCTTAAGTATTTGAGAAATACTAAGAACTTATAGCTGGTTTATGGTGAGTTGAATTTGAAACTTTTAAGCTTTACAGACTCCAGCTTTTAATCTAACCATGATGATAGCAAAAGCATGTCAAGTTATATCTTTACTCTAAATAGTTGAGCCATCTACTGGAAGAGTTCCAAGCAGCAAACTGTGGCAAACTTTATTTACGAGATGGAGTATATTGCAGCATCCAATATTACAAAGAAAGTTGTATGGCTAAGAAAGTTCATCACCGAGCTCAAAGTGACATTCTTTCTAGATGGTCCAATCTTGCTCTACTATGATAGTACTAGAGCCATCGCTTAGGCAAAGAAGTCGAAGACATACTAGCGGACGAAGCACATACTATGCCACTATCATCTGGTTTGCAAGATCATAGATCGAGGTGATATCGACCTCTAGAAGATTGATGGAAAGGAGAACCTAGCCAACTCCTTCACTAAAATCCTTATGGTAAAGAAGTTCGATGACCACAAGTCAAAGATGGTTATTAGATACTATACCGAGTGGCTTTAGGATAAGTAAAAGTTGTTGAAAAATATATCCCAAAATCAATCGTCAGCATGTTGATAGTTGTGCTATTTTATAAAATATAAATAATTTATTAATAAATAAATTTTATTTTAGTATTTTTTTATCATAAGTCTATGTTTTCTAATAAACTCTATGTTGTGATGAAGTTCTTAGGACTATTTAGTTTTGATAAAGAGAAGATTTATCGATTAGTTCTTAAATTATTCACGACCAAATGATACGTTGTTGACTATGAGTATAGGTCGTTGTGAGCTATATATGTTAGTTGTCCTCTTAACTAAGGAGTATAGAGATATTGGTATGCCATGCAGGTGAGATGTAGACGTACATCATCACTGAACATGACCAACTTTGAAATATTCTACTAGCAAAAATTGCTCTAATAGGATATGAGTATAAGTATCCCTTAGACCTGAGATCACTACGGTGGCTTGGAAGCAACTCACTATGCTTTGGTGCCGAACTATCTAAATTTTTAATTCAGTAACGAAAAATTTCTGAGCATAATCAAGTACCTATGAAGTCGATGAGTGATCAAGATAGGATTGACCACTCCAAGAGTTTGGAGATAATGCATCATTGTATTTCAATTTAGCAAAACCTTAGCTAGGATAATCCAAGAGATGAATTTGGTATTTTAAAATATAATGTGGATGATCTAATCAAGATTGATAGTTAAATCCTAAGTTATCCTATGAGCATTTTATTGGAAATAGTGTCCTAAAGCTAATCATCAGTCTATTAATAATTAAGCTATTTTATATAATTATATATGAATTATTAATTAAATAAAAATTATTTTGGCTTTTTCATCATAAATCTTTTATCTTTTAATGAACTCCTGTCTGTTGTGATGAAGTCCTTAGGACTATTTAAAATCAATAAAGGAGGATTTATCATTGTCCTGAAATATGTTCATGACCAAATGATACATTATTACAATATTTATCGAGTATAGATCATTATGTGCCATATAGGTGGATTATCCTCTTAACCAAGGAGTATGGAGATACTGGTATGACATGCAGGTGAGTTGTAGGGATACATCTGCACTGAACGTGACCAACTCAAGAGATTTTCTACTATTAAGAATTGCTCTAATGGAATATGAGCATAACCGTTGCTTCGATCTGAGATCACCATGGTGACTTTCAAGCAACTCACTTTTGTACTAGACTATCTGAATTTCTAATTCAGTGATGAAAGATTTTTGGGTACAGTCAAGTACTTGAGGAGTCGATGCATGAGTCAAGATGGGATTGATCACTCCTGAACATAGAAGCTGTGTTCAATAGTATTTTAATTTAGCAAAGCCTTGGCTAAGGTAGTTCTAGTAAGAGATCACAGGACTAATTGATTTGAAACATGATTTGAATGTATCTTTCATGATTGATAATTTAACCTTGAGTCATCCTATGCACAAAGGTCAAAGGGATGAATTATATGATACCATATTCACGCAGGTTCTGAATATTGTGATTGCACTATTCAACCTATCCGGACATCGAGGGTACCATTGCTAGATGGTCACTTTAATTAGTATAGAAAATTAGTTTCGATGCTACCAGCTTATGTTTGAACCTACGGAGTCATACACACCAGAGATTTCTATCCAATCTATTGACTGATCAAGAGAAGTTTAATTAGTGATTTAATCACTAATTAATTCAATTTGATTGAGTGATTATTTTTAGATCAAGACCAATTGAATTGGATTCATTTGGATTTGATCCGATTAGGTTATAAGATGATCTAATCATTAAGGAGGTTTAATCTCTAATTTGATCAGGGGTTTAGCTTGATTAATTTTGAATTTGATTAGGATTTAACTAAGTTTAATTAAGTCTAAATAAATTGGATTTAATCTGATCTAATTGCACCTAATCAATTTGGATTGGATTGGTTCAATTGGATGACTAATATAAGACTAGTTTGACTAGTCTTCCCATGCGCCACATCACCAAAATCTGCACCAAATCCTTCCTCCATGAGAAAAGGTTTTCATGAAGTTTTCCATGCAAGGGAGTGCATGCATTCTCCCTTCTCATGTGCCTTTTGTATTGGTTTGATCTAGTTATAAATTAAATTCAAATAGAATTTGAATTTAAATGGGTAACCACTTGATCTAAACCAACCCCTCATGCCTCCCATGTTTTTGTGCACTTCTATAAAATGCTGGATTTTATGGACATGAAAAAAAGAGGAAGAAAAAAAAGAGCGATAAAAAAGAAGATCAAAAAATAAGTTTCTGATCTTATGCATGAGCTCTTCTATGTGAGAAAAAATCAAAAAGGAAAGAGAGTTCTAAGCACAAGGGATTTGGGTAAGAGCATCCCTACAATCTATCTAGGGTTTGGGATTTAGATCTATGAGTTATGAGGGTCATGACTTCATAGATCCAGACGGAGAACCTCCTCAACTTCTCATCTACATTCATTGGGATCTAGAGCATCTGAAGATCTGATGAAGAAGATCAAAAGAAGTTTGATCTAAATTAGTCATTAAAGATTTCTATAGAGCTAGTACTCAATAGGAACTGATTGGGATCAGGACCTCGTGTAGATTATCCATGGAGGTCAGACGCGTGTGTAGCTACATCACGACGTTCAGATCTACACAGAGGAGATCAGATTACGACGTTCTTCTACCCACAAAAAGGTAACATGTTCTGAACACGTAGAGCAATAAAATAGTTTTACTATTGATTTTATTTTTATTTTTAGATATGCATGCATATATAATACATTAGATCCTATAGCGTATAGATTTTTTAGATTAGATCTATAGCTTTTTATTATTAATATGATTAATAATATTATTCATTGTGCATTCATCGAAAATTTTTTTTAAAAGTAGAGCTAGAAATTCTGTATGCTCCCTTCACATTTAGGTCAATGGGATGAACTATACAGAAACCATATCCACATGGATTCTAAGAGTGTTGCTTTATACATTCAACCTATCTGGCTATTAGATACCATTGCTAGACTGTCACTTTGATTAATACAAAAATTTATTTCTATGCTACTAGATTAGATTCGAACATATGGGTCACATACATTAGAGATCTCAATTTAATTAGATGGTAGATAAATGATTAAGAATCATTTTAGGATTAAATATTCAATATGATTGATGTTTGACCTAGTACAAGTGTTGCAGGAGGATCGATTAGCAATCCAATTGCTAATTAGCTCAATCTAATTAAACTTAAGGACTGAGATTAAGTCTAATTGAATATGATTCAATTAGATTTAGTTTAGGCTTAATTGAATCAAGTCCAATTGGTTTATAGGATAAGCCAATTATAAAGAAGAACAAGTTCTTATTCAATTAGAACTTATGTGCACCTAATTTTTAATTTAATTAAAATTTAAAATAAATTTAAATTTAATTTAATTTAATTTAATTAGATTTTTAGTTGGACTAAGATTATCCTTAATTGGGTTGTACATGTTTTGATTTAATTGGATTCAAAAATAAGTTGGACCAAGTCAAAACTTGAAGTCCTAGTGTGATTAGGACTCTGCCCCCTTGCACCACCTTGCTTCCCATATCCATTCTTCTTAGTTTTTGCATGAAACCACTCATGCCCTAGTAGCCAACACGCACCCCTTTGCCCCCTCTCATTCCTAGATGAAAATTAGTTGTGGACTAGGTCAAAATAAATAAGTTGTTTTGACCTAAGACTCTATTGGATAGAGTTTGACACATCACCTTTCCATATCCTATTACGGCATCAATTCTTTTGATTTTTTCTTGATTTTTTTCTAAGAGAAAGAGAAACTTTTGTGCACCACTTCCAGATTTTCCATGCTAAGAAAAAAGGGAGGAGGCGTGCAAGAGTTGGGCACCCCAATCCTTACTCAATTTGGACATTCCTTTTTAGGTATTTGACCTAGATAAAGACTCTATCATAACTCTCTATTTTAAGAAAGTTAGGGCATAAGATTTTTATAGGTATTAGATCTAAGAGAGAGGGCTTGGGCATGGGAACCTTGTGCACAAAGGGGCTTTTGGCATGGGGCTTTGTAAATGCACAATTTGTTGTATCTTGGTGAGAGAAAAAGAAAAGAGAAGAAAGGGTTCTTCTCTAGGGATTTTTAATTCTCTTCTTCCTCTTTTCTTTGTGAGATTTTAGAAGAGTTTTCTCTCTCCAAATCCTTCCTATCTCCTTTGATTCTTGGAAGGTTCAAGTTATTGAAGAAGAAGATTTGTGATCAACCGTCGAAGAAGGATCAGCACAATACTAGCATACTATGTCGATTTCTAAATTCCTGGACTTTAGATTAAGATCAGGGCTTCATATGAATTTTTCATAGAGGCTAGATGTGTGTGCAGCTCGAAGTGACATCCTCAGTCTCAAATCAGCAAGTGGTAATTCTAACTTACGAAAGGTAAAAGAGATTCGATTTTTTTCTCTTACTAGATTAGATCCAGTTTTGATTTAATATTGATATGATCAACATTATTATTTTATTTAATATTTAATTTTTAGATTTATATGATTGCATAGATCATGTTATTAGATCCTAGATTTAGGATTTATTTATATATTATAATAAATTAATATGATTAATTTATTGCTTCCACTGATTTAGTTTTGAAAAAGTTTCAAAATACATGCTAGAAATCCTAGACTTTTTCTCAAATACTTCTTAACACCTCTTGATCTTTGGGGAGTCCAATAGTTGGACATCAAATAAAACTACATGCGTAAATAGAGTTCGCAATTTAGTTGGACACTATGTGTGGTGTTGGTTTTCCTCATGAGAAGGGTCTCTTGGTATCAAGATTTTCTTATGCCTATCTGCTTCACGTGAAGAGGATCTTCATGCCCCAGATCATTGTGCCTTAGGAAGGAATCCTTCTCTATTGGTTTTCCCTATGAGAAGGGTCTCTTGGCATCAAGATTTTCTTATGCCTATCCACTTCACGTGAAAAGGATCTTCATGCCCCAGATCATTGCGCCTTAGGGAGGAATCCTTCTAAGAGAAGGATTCCCTACATACCTCACGCCAAAAGTGGATTCATGCCACTTATCTTGACACCCAATGGTTGGATGTTGGAGAGAATTTAGACTCACATCATGAGTCCTTTCTTGGGTTATGATTTGAGGCTAAAAAGACCTTGGGATGTGTTGATCTGTGAGATCAAAAATCAGATCTAAGGTGTAATTCAATAGGTCCAAAAGTTGGACAGCAAGAGGGCTAAGAGACAAGAGGGTTTCACATGTCCAAGAGAGGGAAGAAAAGAGAAAAGAGATCACCAAGAGTTGGTGATGCAAGAAAAAGAGAGCTGTTGAATTTCTTGAGAAGAACAATTGGTGAATCTGGATTAGAAAGTGTCCTAGATTGAGATCCATGTGGGTCATCATTGGAGAGCATGTACTTAGGTGCCTAAAGGAAACAAATCAGCAGACTATTCAGATCTTCCCAGAAGGTATATCTTTTATCATCTATTTATGCTATATGTTTATGTTTGATTGATATCCTCAAGGTGATTTTGAGTTAGGGGTTCAAATAACATGTTTCAATAGTTGTTGCATGATAAGTATCATAAATACACCAATAAAAGTATTAATTTATAAATTAATTTTTTTTTATTTTTTAAAAATTAATACTTTTTTTAATCTATTGTAAGAAAGATGATCATCAATGTAAAGAGCCTAATTCACAAATTAAAAGAAAAAAATTGAAAGCAAATCAGACTTAAAATAGATCTCAAATGAAGACTTAAAAGAAAAGAAAAAGAAAAAAATAAATAAGAAGAAGCCAACCTAGCCCATTATTCTTTGAACCCTTGTGGCTGCTCCATGTAGATGCTCTCCTCTAGATATTCATGGAGGAATGCCATCTTGACATCCATTTACTTCAACTCTAAGTCCTGAGCTGCAGTGATACTCTGCAGCATCTAGATCGATGTATGCCTGATGACCGAAGAGAATACTTTGCTAAAATCGATGCCTTCCTTCTGAGAGTACCTTTTAGTTATCAATCTTGCTTTATACCTGATACCTTCCTTGTCTGAAGGCCCCTCCTTGCATTGAAAAATCTATTTATAACTATTGACCCCATGATTGATTTTGATAATTACCAAACTTCGAGTATTTAACCATGTATCTCATGAGTGGATGTAGGTCTTTCCAGGTACTTAAGTTAAAGAATTAATCCGAGAAAAGATCTACACAAAATCATCAAGTCAAGGGCTTCATAATTTTTTTTTTTTTTGAATTTCTGACTTAAAGGTGTCGACCCTAAGGTTAAAGGTGTCGACCTCTATTCTGAAACAAGGCAAAAAGTTCAAGCTTTTAAAGTTCAAGAAGTCCAAGTGTCAACCCCAAGAGCAAAGATGTCGATCCTAGAATTTTGGCATGCACTGGCAGGGACTAGCATGCAGAGAGGATGACCTCTGTGCTAGAGGACTACCCTAGGGTCAACCTCTGTTGCACAAAATAGAAGATAGAGAGCAGAAATCCTTCAGATCCTAGAAAGTGTCGATATCTGAAGAAAAAGTATCGACGCCTGAGAAAAAGATGTCGACCCTAATGTCGAGATAGGCTACAATGACTAATTTTCTGTACTTTTTTAATAGATCATTTTCCATTCCAATGACTAGTCTAAGCTTGCTAATGGATAAAACTCACTCAAGAGTCACTCTCAAGTATAAAAATAGTGAGAAAAATATTTTGGAAAAAGAGATTAAGGATTGAAGAAAGAAAATCATTCAAGGAAAGGGAGTTACATTGAATATCCAAAAATAAGAGAAAAGAGAGAAATTTGAGCTTCAAATTCAGAGGACATTCAAGAGTCATCTTCCATAATACATCAAACAAGTCTCTCAGCATCATTTGAAGCGAAGAAAATCTACCAAAGAGCTCATATTCAGTATCTTCTCAACACATCAAAAGAGTTTCTTTTTTGCTATTAGTTTTGAGCTGAATTTTTATATCTGTATTTTTTATTTCTTCACATATTTTTTGAGGCAAAAAAATTGGGGTGTAGACTAGTCCAAGCCGATAATTGGACAGTGTATAGATTTTGGTTGATGAGCCTAAAAAATCAATCGAATTGATAGTGATCCTAGAAAAACTATCGATGTAAGATTGTGGTTGGTGAGCCCAGCAAAATCAACTAGATTTATTTGCGATACTGGATTAAAACAAACGTACTATAATCTAGGATTATAGTAGAATTTTCAAGAAGAGCTTGGAGAGTAGACGTAAGTGCAAGATTGCATCGAGCTACTATAAAATTTCTTTATCTTTGTGGTGTGCTTGCTCTATTTACTTTTTATATCTTCTTTGCATCATTTCAGTTTAAGCTTTGCTTACTTACGTCTTAGTTTAATTATTGCTTACATTATATATATATCTCAAATACACAACACAATCACTTAAATTGATCTCATTAGAAGCATATATTTGCTTTAGAGCTTAATTTAGCCAAAAATTTTATAAACCCAATTCATCCCTCCTCTTGGGTTGCTACCTCTGGGCAACGATAACCAATGGTTTCTTCCCCTATGGCAGCTGCACCAATCACATGTCTGGTTCTTATGAAGAGACTGCATCTCCTTAGCCATAACTTGAATCCATCTATCTCTATCTTGACTCTTTATGGCCATATCATAGGTGTAGGGATCTCCATTCATTGTCATTAGGGCATATGACACCAAATCTCCGAAGCCATATCGATTCGATTGTCGCACGTTCCTCTTTGGCTTGTGTAATGTAACACCAATGTCAGTCTTCGATCCAGCTTGCTCCCCCTTGACCTCTTGGCTCCTAACCCCAATTTTAGTCCTCTTCATCTATGGAGACTCCTTTGGAGAGTGCTCCATCTAAAACTCAAGTCCCTCAGGTACACCTACAAGTGGCAAAACAAAATAAGAGATTAGTTGTCTACCGCTGCCTTGCTGTACCTCCTACTGCTCCTGCTATCCTTTCAAGCCATCTCGCCTATGGAGAACTAATTTTTCATCAAAGGACACATCCCTACTGATGACGACCTTCTTCTCCAAGGGATCTTAAGTTGGTATCTCTTAACACCTCATGGATATCCCAAGAACACCATCTTCTTTGCCTTGGCGTCCAATTTGCTTCTCTCACCAGCACCGATATACACAAATGCTGTGCACCCAAATATCCTTAGATGGTTTAGGTTTAAACTCCTTTCAAACCATTTTTTCTCTAGAATTGCTCCATCTAACCTCATGGGAGATGACCGATTCACCAAATAATAGGCTGCTGAAGGAACTAGATCTAGGGTTTCAAGGTTAGATTTTGAAACTTTCTTAGATTTAAGCAGTGGAAGATAGAAATTAATCAATTTAATTCATAAAACACTAGAAAAGATCTTAGATCTAGGATCCTATTATATGATTAAAGCATGTTATTAAATAAAAAATTAAAGAAAACTATCAAAAGAGAATATGTTGATCATATCAACATAGATCTACACTAGATCTAATATAGGTATGTAATAGGAGATCAGATCTTTATTATCTTTGCAAGTTAGACTTTCTAACTTATTGATCTAGGCTTGAGGATGTTGCTCCAAGCCGCACATGCATCCAACTTCTAAAGATTGTCCACACGAGCCCACAAATACTAATCAGAAGTCCGATGCCTGAAAATCAGCACAGTATGCTAGTACTTTGCTGATCCTTCTTCGACGGTCAATCCGGATCTTTCTTCTTCAAGATTTAGACTCTCCAATTTTTCAGAAGGAAGAAAAGAGATTTTTAACCTGAGACACCTTTAAAAAATCTCTAATAAGGAGGAAAAGGGGAGAAGAAAATAATCCTAGAAGAAGACCCTCTTCTTCTTCCTTGCTCTCTCACCTAGACACCTTGATTGGTGTCTTTACAATTCCCATGCCCAAAGGAATTTTCTCCCAAGTTCTCCATGCCCAAAACCCTCTCTCTAATGTTTGGAATAACTAGATAAATCAGGCCAAAATTTCTCTTAAATAGAGGGATATGAAGGAGTCATTGTCTAGGTTAAATACCTAGACAAGGTATATCCTATTAAGGCAACATATGGGGCACCAAACACTTGGGCACCCCCTCCAATCTTTTAGGTGTGGACCAGCTGTAAATGGTGCACAAAATCTCTTTTATTCCAATAAAAATTCTAGGGAAAATATCAAGGTGTGGGTGGCACAAAAGGGAAGAAGTTTGGGTTTGCTAGGATTCTATCATATAGAATTCAAACCCAAAACAACTTGCCTTCCATTGACTTGGTCCACAACTAAATTCCATATAGGAAAGAGAGGGAGAGAGGGGAATGCTTGAGAAGGCCTGGGGAGAGGGGACTCCATGCACAAAACCAAGAGAAGGGGTGTGGGGTGGGCATGGGATATAAGTAGCACAAGGAGAGGAATCCTAGTCTTACTAGGATTCCAAATTTGATTTGGTCAAATATGATTTTTCAAACCAAATTAAACTAGAAATAATTGAACCCAATTAGAATAGGTCTTAATCCAATTAAAAACCTAATTAAATTAACTTAAATTAGATTTAAATCTAATTTAATTTCTAATCAAATTGGAGATTGGGTTGATACAAGTCTTAATTGAACTAGGACTCATTCTTTCTTGCAATTGGCTATCCAATAAACTAATTGAACTTGATCCAATCAAGCCCAAACTAAATCTAATTAAATCATATTTAATTAGACTTAATCTTAACCTACTAACTTAATCAAATTAAGCTAATTAATAATTTAATTACTAATCGATCCTTCTATAATACTTATAATAGGTTAAACATCAATCGTATTGATTGTTTAATCCTAGAATGATTATTAATCATCGATCAACCATTCAATCAGATCGAAAACTCTTATGTGTATGACTCCATAGATTCGAATCCAAGCTGGTAGCATAGGAATAAATTTCTTTACTAATCAAAGTGATCATTGATAAGTACCATAAATTCACTAATAAAAGTATTAATTTATTAATTAATTTATTTTTATTTTTAAGAATTAAATATTTTTATTTATTTATTTTAAGAAATATATTCATCAATAGAAAGAGCTCATTTTTTTATCATAATAAAATAAGTTTGGAGCAAATTGGAGTTAAAACAGATCAGATATGAATTTTCAAAGAAAAAAATAAAAAATTGATTCGACTTAATTGGCTTGCCCAGCCAAGCCATTGAAATAAGCTCAATCGGAGCATTCCATCTCAGCCAGTGTGCCGCTCAAGTTGGCTCAATCATAAAGCTGACCTGTCGGTCCATGAAACCAGGCATGGACCACCAGCTCTGCAAAAGGCGCCTAATCAGAGGATGCCACGTGGTGGACCAAAACCATTAAAGGATTTACAGAAAATTCATCACGACATATAGGGGCAAAATGGTAATTTCATAGGCCAAGCTACATGCTGATTGGTTGTGGCATTTAGCACACCTGTTCATAGCGGTCCAGCAGCACAGTAATGCACCATCGTGCGGTCCAGATTGATTGCGGTAAAGATCCAATGATGGGGGTTAATTCCTAGATTGATTCGAAGTCATCAACCCCTATTACGCAATCAAATGGCCGACGACATCCCAGGCGATGATCGGATGATCGACGAAGCTTCTGGCAGTGATCAAGCTTCCTTAGCATGATCTAATGGCCCAATTCTCATCATCAGATCCAATAGCACACGTTTAATCTGACTAGGAAAAGAATTTTAGTGCAGTTTTTGACGTGATCTAATGGCCCAAACCACTCGATTGCTCGATCCAACAAATAAAATTTAATCCAACTTAATTTGGACTTTTAAAACTTGATTTTTGATTATTTTGGAATCATTTGATCAAAATCTGATGGCCAGAACTCATGGAATTGCATAGAATTCGATCCATGGGCTATTTTAATATGATTTTCACTAGGATTTGTCCAATTCTGATTATCAAAATACTCCCTTAGTCCCACATTGTCTAGAAACAAAGGATCTAGCCCTCCAAGGCTCCAACACCTATAAATAAGACCTTAGGCCATCAAAATCAATTATCTTCGATCAATGAAAAACTACGGTCCAGGATGGGAGCCATGCTTGGATTAGAGACTGCTTCAAGGCAATGGGTGCCGCGAAGAAGAGCTGTCTCCTATGCCATCTTCACCCCGACGTCGATCCAAGATTAAGATAAGCTTGTCTTTAATTTTTATTTTTTTTGCTTTTTTAAATTTCATGTATTTAAATTCTGAACTTTTAATTAATGCAAATTTTATTTTCCAACTCTTTAAATTTTATGCATTTTATTTTATTATAAATTTAAATTCATGCTCTTTAATTTGATTGCAAGTAGATGCTAAGATCTAACTAGTAGATCTTAGTACTAAATTTATTTTTTCACATAATTTAATTTTTATTTTTTATTTATAATTTTATTTTCTAACTTTAATTTTTTTTTAAATCTTTTTTTATAAAAATTAAATATTTTAAAACTAAAATATTGCCTTCTCTATGGATTCGACCCGACTCACTATTTGCTATCTATTTTTAAATTATTTAAGAAGTCAGAATTAAATTGATAAACATGGTGTCTTAACGACAACATCATACTCTTATCAAATTTTTGATGTCATTGCTGGAAAGGGCATAAATGCTATTTTTTTTGATTTTTTTATAAAATAAATTATAAATAAATTTTTAATTTCTTTTTTTGTAACTTTTTCTTATTTATTTTATAGATTAAAAAAGAATAAAAAGATTAGGGCAAGGAGGAAGCTTCCGATCTTATTTGATAGAGATCAATTCTAAATCCTAAATTTTTATTATTATTTATTTTATTTTTAAACTAATTAAAAATTATCCACTTAAATCTAATTAAAAGCTTCATGACAAGAGTAGAAATTCAAACTGTTTAGAGCATCCATCATGTTAACTTTATTTTTTATTTTTTTTTTGGTGATTGCTAGAGGTAAGGTAAGCTTCTCAAAATTTTATTAGTTACATGCATCTAGTTTAAATTGCATAGAATCCCTTGCTTGAAAATTTTTTTTGTGCATATCATATTAAACCAAATTAAGGGCACAACCCAATTAATCAAGATAAGGTGGAGATTTGATCATCCTTTCTTAGCTCACAAACAACCAACCAGCATCCTGCATTGATCTAAGCCTTTAAAATTAAAATCAATTATATATTAGCCATAGGAACTCGAGCTTATTAGGATAAGAAACTCTAAAGTTGAACCGAATTAAGGTTAGTCAGTTTGACTGGTGTCTAAGACAAGTGGTTCAGGAATGACTGGGTCTGAAGAAAAGTGGTTTATAATTGATTTCGTTAGCTTATCTGGCCATGCACAATTGATGTTTAAGGCAAGCAACGAGGGGACTCCCATCAATCTTACACTTATCTGGCCAGTTGATTGGCTGATCTTATACTTGGAGGACTTGAAGGTGACCTTGGCAGTTATGAGCTGTCTAGATCTAGGACAACCCTTAGTTAGGATTGTTTGTCTAACCTGATTGTTAACCAACATCAAACCTTATTAAATCCTAATTTCTGTGTCTCTTCTTAGCTATAGAACTCCTTAGGATCCCTTCTTCAGAACTCTTCTTTCTTTCTTCTCCTTTCTCTTCTAAAAATAAAATAAAAATTAAATTAAATTAAATAATAAAATAAAATAAAATTATAAAAAAATTCTAATTTTTTTAAAAATAAGATAATAAAAAATATAAAAAAATAAAAAATCTAAAAAATTTTGAACCACACGATAGGTTGCACTAATACATGCATGATAGGAGATCATTTTTTTGATCTAGTTGAATCTAATTCTAAAATTGAATGGCTGAACTATATTAAATCTAATAGTCAAATGACTGAAGATTTTAGAGAACCACTTAGGTAGATGAAGGAATATTTTATTCCTTCCACTTATAAGCCATCGACTTGTATCCAGTTACCTGATATTTATGCTACCTACTATGAGTTCAAGCTGACTACAATCCAAATGCTCCTATCTTTCTATGGGAATACCAATGAAGATCCTTACAAGCATCTGGATGAATTTTTAAAAATCTGCTCTATGATGAAAATCCAAAATTTAATTGATGATGCCCTTAGACTAATCTTGTTCCTCTTTTCATTAAAAGATAAAGCCAAGTACTAGCTTGGCACAATAGGGAGATCAATCAAAACTTGGGCTGAATTGCAAAGTAAATTTTTTAAGAAATTTTATTTCATAAGCCGAACCAACACCATGAGACGAGCTATCACTGGATTTGCTCAGCTTTCAGAAAAATAAATTCATGAGTCATGGGAGAGACTTAAGAAACTTATTAGAAAATGCCCACATCATAGTCTATCAAGTGGCAAATAGTTCAAGTTTTCTATAAGGGTTTAGAAAACCAATATAGACAGATGGTAGATGCATCATGTGGAGGTGCATTTATAAATAAAAATGAGGACGAAGCCTATACTTTATTTAAAACCTTAAGTGAAAACTCAATCAACCATGCTTCGTTATCTTTCTAGCAAAAGTGAGCAGGGATCCATGAATTTAAACATCTAGAATCTAGTTCTAAGGCTAACTTAAACCTAATAAATAAAATGAACTTTCTTGCCTAGAAATTAGATCAACTCCTAACCCTAAGTCAATAATCTCCTGTACAATACACGCCACCCTCTAATTATTAGGAGATTTATTCTATTTGTGCTAGCCCAACCCATTATTTGAGTGAATGTCCCATGGTTGTACAATTTTCATCCTATATTTAAGAATAAGTTCAAGCTGTACAAGGCTACTCCAAGCTGGTTAATAATTCTTTTTCAAATGCATATAACCTAGATTGGAGGAACCATTCTAATTTTTCTTGGATACCCTAATAAACTTAGGCTCAGATCTAAATTTCGCCCATCCAAACTTATCAAAATAAGCTCCAATGTCAAAACTATGTCTACAATAAGGGTCAGCCTAGTCAGTTTACCCAGCCATCATATTATAATCAGTCATTATACCCACCTCCTCAATAGACCAATCTAGTCGATAATAGATTTAATCAACTTTAACAACTGATTCTGACTCAACAATAATCTATCATCAAGCTAGAAGCCCGAATATGATAATTAGCTGAGTCTAACATGAGGAGAGAACTAGGTCAATTATCGAGCCAACCGATTCTTAAAAATAATTCACCTAATATCTATCAACCATCTGGATCAAATCATCAATCTAATATCCCACCTAAGAATTCCCAACAAGAGAATATCAAAGTAATTTCTAAACTTAAAAGTTATAGGATTCTTATGGACCTATACCAAAACTAGGTGTGAGAGGCTAGTACTTATGTTAGCCAAAATGAAAATATAAAAGAATAGGTTAGTACTGAAGCTAACCATATAGAAGAACCTGAGCTCAAAACTAGTATTGATGCTGGTTCTAATTTAAATGAGATAGATATAGAAAAAAAGAGAATGGATAATTTACCTGAGATCTATAAACCTAAAGTCCTGTTCCTTTCAACTCTAGAAGCCGGTTCTTCTTATAAAAATTAAGCAGCATATAATGAAGTATCAATGAAGTTATTTAAATAAGATTATATTAATTTATCTTCAGAATTAAATCCATCTTTAGATATCCTTCTAGTACTCATTTCATCAAACTTAAATCTTAATACAAAAACTCAATATATGAGCATTCTAGAAGAATAAATAAGAGAACTTCTCAACAAACTAGGGTCTGAGAATTGGGTTATGAACTATCTTTTCATAAATAACAATGAATATATCAATAAAGAGATCATAAACTATCTTCTGAGATTGGCAATCCAAAATTATTAAAATTTATCAATCCAATATTCGATATGGGATAGGTAAGTTGCCTTGTGTCTGGCAAAAGATGGTAAACTTAGCGCTTATTGGAAAGCAATCCAATATTTAGTTTTCTTGCATCTAATTTATCTTTTTAGTTGATTTTTTTAGAATATTTTGAATAAGTTGAAGGAAGAGTCAAATTTTCAAAGGCATATGCTGGACCATAAAAATATATTGAGTTAGGTGTATTCTTTCCTATTCTTTATTATATCCTTTATTTTTCTATTCCATTGAGAATAATGTCGATTAAGTTGAGGGGAGAATAATAATTTTTTTAAAAAAAAGTCCTCGAAGAAGTTAGTATTTAGCATTAGACATCCGATTATGCTTAAGAATCGAGTTGAACTAAGCACTTTTAAAAGAAAATTAATGGATAAATCAGAGAATTTATGAGATATTGAGAAAGCAAATATTAAGAAAATCCAATAAAGAGTTAAGTCTAGAATATAAATAAGTTTTTTTGAGCACTTCTAATTTTTTCTACTAGTGTCAAAGAAAAGTTTACTTTTTATGGACTTGTGTAGGATAACTATATATTTCTTCATAATAATAAAAAAATAAATATAAAATAAAATAATTTTCAAGTACTTACTGAGTAATTAGGCCTCTTTGCATAAGCAAGCATTGAGTTTCATATCAAAAGATGGGAAGGACAAAAAAGTTCGTTGTAAAACTGATCTTAACTCATAGCCTGTTTGATTCAAGCTAGTAAGCTCGAGGGATATTTTATACCTAGTATCCTAAAGCCAACTGGTTTGGAAGTCATTGGCCCAAGACTCACTATATGAATCAAATAGAAAGCTTAAGAGATTAAGACAATTAATAGTAGTACAATGTTATATATATATTGATTTTTCATCGAGTAACCAAGTCCCGTTGCCTAAGTAAGCAATGATATTTGCATCAAAAAGTGGGCAATATGAATAAAAAAATTTAATAAATGAAGGGTGGAAGTAGTAATACACTTGTCCATATGAAAGTTTAGATGAATTAAAGATAAAAATAGGGATAATTTAGAAAAAATTCAGCAAAGTTAAATATTCTTCACTTAACTTTTATATTGGTTAAGTATTAATAACCCAATGAGATGCCTCACTTAAGCTCTACTAAATATCAATAGCCATTTTGAAAATTACTTAGGTAAAATTCAAAATTTTAAAGTTAAAAGGTATCTAAAACTAAATTTTTTCTTTACTTGAGGATGAGCAAAGCTTAAGTTGAAGGGTGTAATAAGTACCATAAATTTATCAATAAAAATATTAATTTATTAATTAATTTATTTTTATTTTTAAAAATTAAATAATTTTTATTCATCTATTTTAGAAAATATATTCATCAATGGAAAGAGCTCATTTTTTTGATCATAATTAAATAAGTTTGGAGCAAATTAGAGTTAAAATGGATCAGATTTGAATTTTCAAAGAAAAAATAAAAAAATTGATTCGGCTCAATCGGGACGTCCCAGCGCAGCCGGCGCATTGCTCAAGCCGACTTAGCCATAAAGCCAACCCGTCGGTCCATGAAACCAGGCATGGACCGCCAGCTCAGTAGAAGGCACCCAATTAGAGGATGCCACATGGTGGACCAAGACCATTAAAGAGTTTATAGAAAATTCATCATGGTGTATAGGGGCAACATGATAATTTCATAGGCCAAGCTACACACTGATTGGTTGCAGTGTTTGGCACACCCAGTTCATAGCGGTCCAACAACATAGTAATGCACCATCATGTGGTCCAGATTGATTGTGGTAAAGATCCAATGGTGGGTGTTAATTCCTGGATTGATTCGAAGTCATCAACCCCTGCTGCACGATCGAACAATCGATAGCATCCAAAGTGATGATCAGACGATCGACGAAGCATCCGATGGTGATCAAGCTTCCTCAGCACGATCCAACAACCCAGTTCTCATCATCAGGCGTGATCTAATGGCCCACATTCAATCCAACTAGGAAAAGGATTTTAGTATGGTTTTTGACACAATCTGATGGCCTAGAACCATTCGATTACTCGATCCAATGGCCAAAATTTAATCTGACTTGATCTGGATTTTTAAAACTCGATTTTTGATGATTTTGGAGCCATTTGATAAAGATCCGACGGTCAAAACTCATGGAATTGCACATAATTCGATCCAAGGGCTATTTTAATCTGATTTTCATCGAAATGTCTCCAATTTTGATGATCAAAATACTCCCTTAGTGCCACATTATCTAGAAACAAAGGATCCAACCCTCCAACACCTATAAATATGACCTCAGGCCATCAAAATCAATTATCTTCAATCAATGAAAAGCTATGGTCTAGGGTGGGAGCCATGCTTGGGTTAGAAGTTGCTTTAAGGCAATGAGTGCCACGAAGAAGAGCTATCTCCTATGCCATCTTCACGCCGACGCCGATCCAAGATCAAGATCAGCTTGTCTTTAATTTTTAATTTTTTTAATTTTTTTAAATTTTATGTATTTAAATTCTAAATTTTTAATTAATATAAATTTTATTTTTCAACTTTTTAAATTTAATGCACTTTATTTTTATTATAAATTTAAATTCATGCTCTTTAATTTGATTGCAAGTAAATGCTAAGATCTAACTGGTAGATCTTAGTACCAAGTTTATTTTTTTATATTATTTAATTTTTAATTATTATTTATAATTCTATTTTTGACTTTATTTTTTTTAAATTTTTTTTTTCTTTTTTTATAAAAATTAAAGATTTTGAAACTAAAATATCATCTTCTCTGTAGATTCTACCCGACTCATTATTTACTATCTATTTTTAAATTATTTAAGAAGTTAGAATTAAACTGATAAACATGATGTCTTAATGACAATATCATGCTCTTATCAACCATCAAGCAATGGTATCCGACGGTCGGATAGGTCAAATATGTAGAACAATATTCTTAGAATCCATGTGGATATAGTTTTCATATAATTCATCCCCTTGACCAAAATGCTTTTAGGACATCTCAGAGTTTAATTGTCAATCATGATTAGGCTATCCATATTGTATTACACAATATCAAATCCATCTCATGGATTATCCTGACCAAGATTTTGCTATATTGAAATATAGTGATACATTCTTCTCCAACTCTTGGAGTGGTCAATCCTATCTTGATCACACACCGACTTCGTAAGTACTTGACTATGCCTAAAAGTCTTCGATTACTGAATTAAAAATTTAATTAGTCTGGTACCAAAGCATAGAGAGTTGCTTGCAAGCCACTAAGATGATCTTAGGTCTAAGGGATATTTATACCTATAACCCATCAGAGTAATTCTTGATAGTAGAATGCCTTAGAGTTGATTGTGTTCAGTGATGATGTATCCTTACATCTCATCTATATGCCATACCAATATCTCCATACTCCTTAGTTAAGAGAACAATCAATCTATATGGCATACAACGATCTATGCTCAATAGATGCTGTCATCCTAATTAACAGCGTATCATTTGATCGTGAACAATTTAAGGACTAATCGATAAATTCTTTTTTTATCGAAACTAAATAGTCCTAAGGACCTCATTACAACAATGGAGTTTATTAGGAGATGTAAACTTTATGATAAAAATATCAAAAAAATTATTTTATTTATTAATAAATTAATTATAATTATAATATAGCTCAACCATCAACAGGCTGATGATTGACTTTAGGACATATTTTTTAAAAACTTTTACTTATCCTAAAGCCACGCAGCACAGTATCTAATATCCATCTTCAACTTGTGGTTGTCGAACTCCTTTATCGCTAGGATTTTAGTGAAGGGGTCGGCTAGGTTCTTCTTTTCGTCGATCTTTTGAAGATCGACGTCATCTCGATCTACAATCTCTCGGACCAAATGGTAGCAGCATAATATATGCTTCATCCGCTGGTATGCTTTTGATTCCTTCGTTTGAGCAATAGCACTAGTACTGTCACAATAGAGCATGATTGGACCATCAAGAAAGGATACTACTCTATGCTTGGTGATGAATTTTCTTAGCTACATAACTTTCTTCGCAGCATCTGATGCTGCGATACACTCTGCCTCTTAAATAGAGTTTACTGATAAACACATTAAATATATATAAGTATTAAATTATTAAATAAATTATCTTTATTTCTTAAGAATTAATATTTTTATTTTATTTTTTATAAAAAAAAGATCATGAATAGAAAGAGCTCGATTTATGGATCATAATGAAATAAGTTTGGAGCAAATTGAAGTTAAAATGAATCCAATATTAATTTTTAAAGAAAAAAAATAAAAAAATTAGAAATAGCTCAGCCACTACAGCCAGCTAAGCCGGTGCGCTAAGCCAAGCCACCACATCTGGCTTAGTTGGTGCATCCCAACCCAGCCGCCATGCCAGCAAGCCGGCCCAGCTAAAGAAGCCAACTCGCCAGCCCACCAGCCCACCGGTGCAAGGTAGGCCGGTCGATCGATCTATAGATTAAGCATGGATCGCCCACTCAGCAAGCATGCCCAATCAAAGGCCGCCGCATGGTCGACCTGGACCCTTAAGAAGATCACCAAAAATCCATCGCGGCTCATAAGAGCAAAAAGGTTATTTCGTCAGGCAAAACGCGACATGATTGGCAGAGGTCTTCGATGTGGTCAGTCTATGCAATTTATAGGAACAGTAATTACACCATCGAATGGTCTGCATTCATCCCGATCAAGATTCAATGGTCACGATGATTTTCCAGTTTGATTCAATTTGCATCCAACGATCCGGCACGATCCGACGGCCAGAAATTGAGTCGGTCGAAATTCGACAGCCAGAATTCATTTCCAATTTGATTCAGGAGAGTTTCAGCGAGATCCAATGGTCCAAAATCATCTGATCAAGAAATCCAATGATTTAGAATAAATCCAAGGCCTGATGAAGCTACCGGTGATCGATTTTGATCAGATCTGGACCATTTGAACCTAATCTGATGGTTGAAAATCATCACAGGGGGGCAGAATTCGACCCAAACTTATTTTCTTTGGTTTTTCTCCATTTTTAACTTAAATTCTCTCCTTTTCTCTATATAAAAACCCTCCTAAGCTAAACCAACAAGCCCTAAGCCCTTCTAAGCTCCTCTAAGCCCTTCCAAACCTCTCCAAATCTTCTCTAAGATTCTCCAAGCTTCTCCTTTAGCCTAAAACAGTCAGCCTCTCTCCTTTGTCTCTGTCCAAGCTCTCTTTCTCTCTTCTTTTCTTCCTTCTTTCTTCTTTCTTTCTTCAACAGACCATCAACTTCTCTTATTTCTCCACCAAATTTTCTCTTTTGCTCCTAACTTCTGCAACCAGCCGCTATCAAGGATCTTCTACAAGGTTCCAAGGATGAAGACATCAACGACAAGCTTTCCAATGGCTGGCTGATTATCTTTTTCTTAGAAGATCATTATGATCTTATTTTTAATGGAGTCTTCTATTTTCTATCTTTTATATTTTTTATTATGCAATAAAGACTAATTTTCTTTATTATTCTTTTGTGTCTTTATTTTCTTGCATGAGATTAATCTAGAATAGTTTATGACCCTTGGGATAAGTCGTGATCTATGGATATGATTCGTACTCTTGGGATAGATTATATTTAGATTAATTCTTATTATATCTAATTCAATTTAGACTAGCCTATAACTTTAAGGGATGGGCTGTGATCTAAGGATACGGGCTGTGCTTTCTACGATAAGTTATATCTTTATTGATTAGATATCAATTACAGCATATTAAAAAGAATACCAACTATCAGATAAGTGATCAATTGAGATCCTGAGAATCTATCTCCATACGTGCAACTCCTCTTTTAACTAATTTACTCTTTAATTTGCTTTCTTAATTAATTTAAGTAGCATTTTAATTAATCAACTTTTAATTAAATTTTAATCACTTTTAATTTATAATTTAAACATAATTAATATGATCCGTATGGATACGATCTCAACTCATCCTATCTATATAGTAGTGAGTTAGATTTTATTTTTGATCGCCTACGATAGTGATCAATTTTTGATGCTGTTACTAGAAAAACATGTAGAAAAATAATAATAAAAATAATAAAATAATAAAAAAATTAAAATAATAATAAAATAATAAAAGAAATTAATAAAAATTATAAATAGTTATTAGGGGTGAACCCGTTCCTATCGAAGTTTGATCGAATATCTGATTGCTAAATGATCCCATCCGATAGCGACGATCAAGAATGATCCTCGATTGAATTCGTAAGATCCCTCCGGATCTCGTCTGGATGAGCTTAAAAGATGGAAGTGGTCGAGCTCCCCTACCCTTGGTAGCCGACCTTCTCCGATCGCAAGTCCTCCAAACTTCTTCTTCAGTCAAACTTCTCCATCGAACAGACTCCATCCGAACTTCTCCAATAATCGAATTTCAATTGGACTTCTCCAACGGTCAAACTCCATCCGAACTTCTCCAACAGTCGAATTTTAGGCGAACTTCTCCTTTCGAACTTCTCCTTTAGCCAAACTTCTCCTTCAACTGGACTCCTTTATCAGTCAAACTTCTTTCGGACTTCATCCTTAACTAGATTTTTCTATCAGTCAAACTTATTTTGAATCCTTCCAGTAGACCTCCTTCCAGATTCCTCCAGCGGACTTCCTTCAAGATTTCTCTAGTGCACTTTTGAACCCCTTTCGATCGAACTCCATGTAGTCGTCTGGAAGGACCTCCACACCTACATAGATCCAGCAATCTACGCAGCATGAACCCACTCACACACAGGCAACCCTAAAGGAGTCTGAACTCCTCTAAAATTGATAAAACTTGAAGCTCTTCGCCGCCAGCGCCTACCTCCTCCAAACTTCAACTATTACATCCCAACGGACTGGCATGTCATGATAATAGACACCACCCTTCACAACAAACTCCACGTGGCTCCGAATGGCCCACTACTCGATAGTTACGACTATCACCATCAGTTTGTTATAGGCTCTATTTATAAAAGGGACCCTCTAGATATGTTTTTTCTAGGCACTCTTCTCCCTCTCAATACTCTGCCATTTTTTTTCTTGAGCACTACATTTCTATTGGTCAAAAGAGTTGACTTGTCGAAGGGTCTTACCGGAGCTACCATCCCCAACTTCGGACGAGACTTGTTTTGTAGATCACCGATGGCTGTCTCATCTTCTCTAACTCCAATCTCGAATCTGGCGTCAATCAGATTTTGCACCAACAGAATTGATGCTAGAGGAAGGGCTCTCTTTCTCTTGAGGTTTTCTTATTTTAAAGTAGTGCTCGATAGAGATCTCTCTCTTTCTCCCTCGGAGTTCTTCTTCTCTAGTCAATCTTATGAGGATGCCTCCCAAAAAAGCTTCCATCCGACGATCGATCACTTTCGCAGCTAGATCTCATCCAGATCTATCCATCCCCATCTCATCCCCGACATCTCAAGCTCCACCAGTGGCAATGGTGGATGTAGAGCAATTTAACCTACTAGTTTAGTAGATTAGGGGCCTTACTGAAGCAGTGCAGACCATGCAGCAGTAGCGACCTTCGATGCTGGTCTAACCATAGCAACCTTCTCTAGAACCCTAGGACCTAGTCTAAGGATGACCGACTTGAGCAAGTCGGTCGATCACCTCCGAGAAAGAAAAGTAGAGGATAGGGAGCCCCTGCTCTGATCATGACTCTACCCCTGGAGGGACTCTGCCCCTATTTAGCCAAAAAATATTTAAGATCCACAATCGTAAAGATCTCCTAGATCGAAAGCTGCAAGAAATAAACCAATAGATTAAGAAACTCCATCAGGCTCCCTTCTCTCATGGTAATGATATCTGCATCGACCCTTCTTTCTCTCATCGAATCATGCAGGAGCTAATCTCGTCGAACTTCAAGCTCCCATAGTTCAAGAGCTACAATGAGACTGCTGATCCATGGTGCACCAGACGTCATCTTATGTCGAGCCTTTTCTTCTACTCTGAAGGAAGTAGCAAGAAATTGGTACTCAGCACTAAAGTTGGGTACAATCTTTTCTTTCGACTAGATGAGCCATCAATTTGTGGCTCACTTCGTTAGCAGCCAACATCTCCGATGAGGCTTGGATTCTCTCATCCATATCAAGCAGAAGGAAGGGGAGTCCATTCGGGCCTATGTCAATCACTTCAATGTTGCTACTCTTGAGGTCCGAAATTTGGATCAGTCCATCACCATGGCCGTACTGAAGGGCGGCCTTTAAAAGAATGATCTGTTGTTCTTTCTGAAGAAGAAGTATCCTAGGAATTTTGTCGATCTGCTAGCTCGAGCTGAAGGATATGTCCGAGTTGAAGAAGCCTTCAAGTTGAAGGATGAGGAAGCCGTGGGAGAGCGGCAGGTGCATGAGTCTAGCAAGCCCATAGTTGGAGAAAAGCCGAACAAAGTTCGATCGCGCTTCCGAACCCCCCCAAGTGCAAGCGAGCCCGTACTCCTCCTCGAGCTCATCGTCAAAGAAGCCCTGATAGAAGGGTGCAAAGAGGTTCTTCTCCTAGAAGATTCCACAACTATGCCCCTCTCAATGCACCCAAAACCTAAGTACTAATAGAGATCAAGGAGCAACTAAGTAGGTAGGAGAGGATGCGCACTCATCATGGCAAGCATAATCCTAACAAATACTGCCTCTACCATCACGACCATGGCCACGATACTGAAGAATATATTCAGCTCTAAGACAAAATCGAGGAGCTCATTAGACGAGACCGGCTTGGTCGATTTCTGCAACGTCGGTCTGAAGGAAGAGAGGATCGGCCAAGGGCACTACCACAATCAAAACCACCAAGGAGGGAGGAGCAATAGAAAGATCGACCACCTCTCGACATCATCAACACTATCTCTGGGGGACTTCGGTGAGAGAAGGCCAGTGGATCTAAAGGATCGGTGAAAAGATAGAGGACTGAAGAATCCATAGCCTTCACCAAAGCAGATGAACAGAAAGTTCGGTTCCTGCATAACGATGTGGTTGTAATTACTTTAAATATTATAGACTATGATGTATGTTATGTCCTTATTGATAATAGAAGTTTGGCCGATGTATTGTTTTATGATGCATTCTTCAAAATGTCTATACCTCATAGTCGGCTTGAACCAATGAACTCTCCATTGGTAGGCTTTACTAGTGATGTAGTACCAGTTGAAGGTATAATAACTTTGGTTGTGGCTACGGGGCAATATCCAAGATAGTCCAAGGTACAAGTGGATTTTTTGGTGGTAAAAGCACCATCCGCTTATAATGCAATCCTCAGTTGATCTGGTCTAAATGCACTTCGGGCAGTAGTGTCAACATACTACTTAAAAATGAAGTTTCCAACAAGCCATGGGATCGAAGAAGTCAGAGAAGATTAAGCCCCGGTGAGGCATTGCTATTCAATTGCCTTGTAGAGGGGCGAGGGGCCAAATCCTTATCCGATTGATGGGTTGGATGTCCGTGATGATCTAATGGAAGAGCGGGGAGAGCCTATGAAAGACCTTATTTCTGTCCCACTGAATGATGGAAATATAGAGCATACAGTGCAGATCGACTCTAACTTAGCAGGAGAGATACAAGAGCAGCTTGTCGAATTTCTATAGAGAAACGTAGATATTTTTGCTTGGGTTCCCAACAACATGGTCGGGATAGATGCAGAGGTCATGGAACATCGCCTGGTTGTTGATCCTAAACATCGATCAGTGAAAGCGAAGATGCACAGCCATACTCTAGAGAGGCAGAAAGTAATTGCAGAGGAAGTTGACAAGCTCCTTAAAGCTGGGTTCATTCAGAAAATCAACTATCTAAGTTGGGCCTCCAATGTGGTCCTAGTCAAGAAGGCCAATGATAAATGAAGAATGTGCATAAACTTCAAAAAGTTGAACAAAGCTTGTCCAAAAGGTAGCTACCCCTTATCCAGAATAAATTAGCTGGTGGATGCAACCTCGGGCCACAAGCTTCTCACTTTCATGGATGCTTTCTCCGACTATAATCAAATCTGGTTGGCACCAGAAGATGAGGAGAAAATCACTTTTATTACTAATCATGGTCTTTACTGTTGTAGGGTTATGCCTTTTGGACTAAAAAATATAGGAGCAAAATACCAGCGCTTGGTCAATAAGATGTTCAAGGAGCAGATCGGTCGTAACATGGAGGTATATATTGATGACATGCTTGTCAAGAGTCAAACTTTGATAAATCACATTACCGACCTTGAGGAGACCTTTGATGACCTTCAGAGATACAAGATGAAGTTGAACCCGACTAAGTGTGCCTTCGATATTAAAGGAGAAAATTAGATTTCTTCGGATCAGATTCGTTCAAATCTGATTGGATCAAGAGGCATATTTTAAAAATTTTTTCTTAGATCTAAATTAGATCTGATATTTTTTTAGATCTAATTTTATGATCTGATAAATAAAAAAATTAAATTAAATTAAATCTAAATTTAATTTTACCTTGATCTGGGTAATCCTATTATCCCTGTTGATGATCCTGCTTTGCATTGCGGAAGGTTCTGGATCTTAGCCACGCAAGCGCCTGGCCTCTACCGGTATCCACTCGGGTTGGATCTAGGAGATCCTCTTCTTCTCTATCACACCTCCAAAAATTAGATCTGGATCTGATCTGGAGGATCTTCAAAACTCTTTTGAAGATGAGCAGTCGTCCTTTGCAGCAGCGCAGCCTTCTTCCTTTTGATCGCCTTTTCTTGATCTGAATCGCACCAACCAAGGTCCAAAACTCCTTTTGGACGTGGAGAGCAGAGAGAGGAGAAGAGACTAGGTGGCATGGAGGAGGGAGAGAGGCAGCCTTGGGGCGTGGGGTTTCTCAGGAGATTGAAGCTCTATCAAAGTTGGGCATAGATAGGTCTTTATTATAGACCCTAAGCTGTGCCATCCAACTCCTCTTCCATCCCACCAATCACAACCCTTTGTGAAATCAGATCTAAATCTGATTGGTGGATAACATCATCCTGATTCCTCCTTAGAGAGAGCCCCATAGGATTCCTCCTTAGATGGGCGCCTAAGACTGAGTCAAAGTCTGGTTCTTAGGTAAGGGTCACTCTAATTTGGAATCCAAAAAGGAGACCTGGAGTCCTTCCAACAAGGGACTCCTAGGCGCCTCCAACTTGGGCACACGCCTCCTAGGTGTGCGTGCCCCTTCTCCTTTGCCAGGTTCTGGCAGGGGACAGGCCCCCACCAGCTCTCCAATAAGGTGCATGACATGTGGTCAATATCCAAAGGGTCAAAGGTCAACGTTTGACCAGTCAAGTAGACTTTTGACCAAGTCAAAGAACAAGAAATGGCAGGTGACCAAAAATGGCAGGTAGTGTCTTACATAAATAAGACAACCTTTTCTGACTTGGACAACCTCCTGTCAGACCATATATGAAGGCCTCTGATTGAGCACAAACTCCTTTGGCTCAGACAGGACAACTTATTTATGATAGCAAAAGAAGAACGTTAGGTTCAATCGAGTGCTAGCACGATTTCCTTGAACCTAATTGAATCTCATTCAGATCAATTGAACTAGATCAGTTCAATTGATGATCACCAGATTCAAACCCTTGTTTGTGTGACCCAGTTAGGTTCAGTTCTGTATGGTAATGGGATATGTCATGATCTCTATCATCGACATCATCGAAACTCCTTTCGATGGATCAGAACTCTTCTGATTCGAACAGCTAGAATGATCGATCATCTAAATCATTCTAATTGCTCCCAAAATCCACCAGTGACACCTAGCAGTATATGGTGGCAACCCATCAGAGCTGAATGCGAACCTCTTGGTGCAGCTACCTGTGTGATTCAGTTCTTCTATCTTGAGCCCCGATCAGATTAGGGTTAAGGTGAACTCGTCAAACCCTAGTCTCTGTCATATGATGTAATCATTCGATTCGAGTCCAATGTGAAAATCTAAATAGAAACTCTTTCTATTATTTCACTCTACCATGGCCATGGATTTCTGGACTTGATTCTCATGATCATCATAGGGCTACTCCTCTACCACCGAGGTAGATAGATTCCATCTTGATGCAATCCAGTTCCTACAATGAACATGCTATAGCCAACATACACCTCAGGGTTCCATATGGCTAGGAGACCGAGTAATGGTGTAGTCAAACTATAACACCCTCAAGGTGAACTGCCGATGCATCTCAGGTCAAAGAACCAGACACACTACTGCAGCATCGAGTCAGTCATTGACGAGAAGGTAGACTCCCTAATGACTACTCGAGGTGGTCACGCTCAGTGCCCTCGTTCTCTAACGAGTACCTGTACTCTCGCTCCGGTGTCTCCACACCGTAGACTCAAGACTCATCTACTAAAGAGAAGCGATTGTACACCAACCTTCCGGATCAATCACCATCCTCGTGATGATCCTATGGTCAGGAGCAATTTATGAGTTAATAATGATTATTCATGTCTTAAATTTTCAACTCTTGAAAATATGAATTATCATTACCATTAACTCAAAGGATGTATCACAGACACTAAATACACATATGTGATAGAAAATAACCCATTTATTGATTTTAGTCAAAATTATAATTTTGCCCCTAGAAGTGTATTACAAGTGTCAGCCAATTCTGGCTTCTAGGGCACATATATCTAACAATCTCCCACTTGTCCTAAAGCCAATTGGCTACAAGTCTAAGTCCCATCTTCTCAAGGTGGGCTTCGATCTTCTGCTGGCCCAACGGCTTTGTAAGTGGGTCTGCCACATTATCTGCGGAGTTGACTCTCTTGACCTCGACATAACCCTTCTCGAGGTAATCGCGGATGAGATGGTATCGCCGCTCAATGTGCTTGGACTTCTGGTGAGACCTCGGCTCCTTAGCAAGGGCTATGGCGCCATTGTTGTCGCAGTATAGAGGAATGGCATCTGATGGCATTACTCCGATTTCTGCAGCAAACTTCTTAACCAGAATGCAGTGCAGCGATATATTCTGCTTCCATGGTGGAATCTGCTATCACCGACTTGGAACTCTTCCAGCTGACAGCTCCACCATTGCACACAAACAGACTCCCAGATGTCGACTTTCGATCATCTATATCGGACATGAAGTCCGAGTCTGTGTATCCCTGGACCAGGAGTTCTCCGTTACCAAAGACCAACATCATATCCTTAGTTCTTCTCAAGTACTTAAGGATACATTTCACAGAAGTCCAGTGTTCTTCACCTGGATTTGACTGATATCTGCTTGTGACACTCACAGCATGGGCTATATCAGGTCGTGTACATAGCATGGCATACATGAGGCTCCCTATTGCAGAAGCATAAGGGATCTTGCTCATGCGTTCTATTTCCTCAGGTGTGCTGGGGCACATCTTCTTGGAAAGATGAATACCATGTCTGAAGGGTATTAATCCCCTCTTAGAGTTTTCCATACTAAACCTCTTTAGTACTTTCTCTATGTACATCTTCTGTGAAAGTCCTAGCATCCTATTCGGTCTATCCCTATAGACCTTAATTCCTAGAATAAAGGATGCTTCACCTAGGTCTTTCATGGAGAATTCCTTGGACAACCACATCTTGACTGATGTCAACATGGGAATATCATTCCCAATAAGGAGGATGTCATCCACGTACAATACGAGGAAGACAACAGCGCTCCCACTGACCCTTTTGAAAACACATGGTTCCTCTTCATTTTTGATGAAACCAAACTTTTTGATCACATCATTGAAACGAGTGTTCCAGCTCCGAGATGCTTGCTTAAGTCCATATATGGACCTTTGCAGCTTGCAAACCTTGTGATCAGTATCACTGGATGTGAAACCTAGCGGCTGTTCCATATAGATATCTTCCTCAAGATATCCATTTAAGGAATGCCGTTTTCACGTCCATTTGCCATATTTCATAATCGAAATAGGCTGCAACAGCAAGCAATGTGCGGATGGATTTTAGCATAGCTACTGGGGAAAAGGTATCCTGATAGTCTATGCCTTCGCGTTGACTATAACCTTTTGCCACCAATCTAGCCTTGAATGTCTCCACATTCCCATCTGCACCAATCTTTCTCTTGAAGATCCATTTACATCCAATAGGTACTATACCTTCTGGTGGATCTACCAAGGTCCAGACTTGGTTTGAGTGCATCGAGTCAATTTCTGACTGCATTGCCTCTAGCCATTTCTCGGAGTCGATATCTGATATCGCCTCGTTGTAGGTTTTGGGATCATCACCATGAGCACCATTACCTACGAGGAACATTTCCTCTACATCCTCTGAAATAATACCTAAGTATCTTTCAGGGGGACGGGAAACTCTTTCCGATCTACGAGGTGGAGGAGGTAGTGTTCTTATTGGCTCAACCTGATTTGGTTCCACTTGGTCCTTAGCTCGTTCTGCTTGTGAGACTTTCTCATCAAGCTTGATCTGCTTTTCCAATGCCGCTATCTTGAATAAACTATTTTTCAAGAAAGATGGCATGTCGACTCACAATCACATTGTGGTCTTCTGGAATGTAGAAATAGTATCCTAATGACTCTTTAGGATATCCTATGAATCGAGCTCTGAAGGACCTAAACTCTAACTTGTCCGCTTGTTGTCTTTTGACATGAGCCGGACAACCCCAAATTCTGAGATGACTCAGACTTGGTTTCTTACCGTGCCATATCTCATACGGTGTGGTAGGAACGGTTTTAGAGGGAACCCTATTCAGTAGATAGATTGAAGTTAACAATGAGTGTCCCCAAAGAAAATCAGGGAGGTCTGTGAAGCTCATCATGGATCGAACCATATCTAATAGAGTCCGATTTCTCCATTCTGAAACCCCGTTGAGTTGAGGTGTTCCTGGTGGAGTCCATTGAGAGACTATGCCATTATCCTTGAGATAGTCTAGGAATTCCCTGCTAAGGTATTCACCTCCTCGATCTGATCGAAGAACCTTAATGGGTTTTTCCTGTTTGTTTTTCTACTTCATGTCTGAATTCTTTGAACTTTTCAAAGGCTTCAGACTTGTGTCTCATAAGATACACATACCCATACCTAGACAGATCATCGGTAAAGGTAATGAAGTAGACAAAATTGCCTCTAGCCGGCACATCAAATGGGCCGCACACATCAGTATGTACTAGGGCAAGGAGATCTGTGGCCCTCTCCCCATGTCCAACAAAAGGGAGTTTAGTCATTTTGCCTTGAAGACAGGATTCACAAGTTGGATATGACTCGGAAGTCAATGGACTCAATAGCCCATTTTTCTCCAATTTGTTGATCCTATCTTCTGCTATATGACCTAATCTCAGGTGCCATAGATATCTGTCGTTTGGACTATCCCTAGGTCGTTTGGCATTCACGTTTTGCTCGATAGTTAGAACAGGTACATCAATATGTAGCTGATAAAGACCATTAATAAGGAAACCATTTGCAATTTTATTTCTTTCATAAAGAATGTTACAATGGTCCTTAAAGAAGGTGATCACATAACCTTCTTGTGCTAAGCATGAAACAGAAATCAAATTCCTGCTGGCTGCAGGCACAAAATAACAGTCTTGCAAAACTAAGTCTAAACCAGATGGTAATCGAAGAGGGTATGTTCCCACGGCTACTGCAGCAACTCTTGCTCCATTACCAATGCGTAGGATCATGTCTCCATCCCTCAGCCTCCTGCTATCCTCAAGACCCTGCATAGAAGTGCACAGATGAGCACTAGAACCAGAGTCAAGCACCCAACTGGATGCAGAAGAAACCGTAAGGTTAGACTCAATAACGAGCATACCTCCAGAAGGACCTTCCTTCTTGTTCTTCAGGGTGGCCAGGTAAGTAGGGCAGTTCCGCTTCCAATGGCCGTCGCTGTTGCAATGGAAACACTTTCCTTTGCCATCGGCCTTTTTCTTCGATTCTGCCTTCTTCTTCTTTGATCCTTCCACCTTTTGCTTTTTCACAGACTTCTTTTTCTTTCCATAAGACTTTCTTTTGGAAGAAGTCCGTTCCATAGCAAGAACTGAGCCTTTAGAACCTTTCATAGAAAGCTCAGCGGTAACCAGCATATTCATTAACTCGGCCAAGGAATTCTGAAGTTTATGCATGTGGTAATTCATGATGAATTGCCCATATGCATCAGTCAAGGATTGCAGAATGATATCGTTCTGCAGGTCCAAGTCCAACTTCACACCGAGCTTCTCAAGCTCTTCCATGTCCTTGATCATTGTCAGACAGTGATCTTGGACTGACTGCCCATCACGCATCTTAGCCTTAAAAAGTCATTTTGTGACTTGATATTTGGCTGCGCGACTCTGTTCACCAAACATCTCCTGCAGGTGAGCCAACATTTGGCGAGCAGTCCCGATATCCTCATGTTGGCGCTGGAGCTCATCAGACATCGAGCCCAACATGTAATATCTGGCCTTATTATCTTCGTCAATCCATTTTTCCAGAGACGCTCTCTGTTCAACAGATGGACGGGCTGGTAATGTGGGAGGGTCCTGGTCCAAAACATGGGTTAACTTCTCGAAACCCAAAATAATTTTGTAGTTCCTGAGCCAATCTTTATAATTGGGTCCAGTCAGTCTATGTGTGTCCAGGATACGTGCCAATGGGTTGGACGCAGACATATTCCTGTAGAGAGTCAAAGATTCTAGTTAGATACTGTAATTTTGACTTGACCAATTTGTTTAGGGATTTTATTTTTAAACAAATTAGCTCCCACTATTTTCTCGGATCCCTACACTCCCTCTGTAGAGATGCGAAAATCTCCACGATTAATGATTTCTAGTGGGTGGTGCGGTCTCACCAACTGACTCATCACCTCACCTAACAGTTATTGGTGATGGGTTAGCCAATGAGTGAACAACTCTTGTTCAATGATTCTCTAATCATGGTGCACCCAAACTTGGTCTCTAATTCATGAATCTCACCGTATCCGAAATATTGATCCACTCCTTAGTTAAGTCAGACCCACCATTTGCATAGACTGGGTTCCTAATTGAGTCTCTCACCGTATCCGAAATATTGAGCCCAACTCATCCTCCAGCCCATAGCATCCAATGCCTAATAGACATGGTTGCATCTTCCCGGTGCAACTGAGCCACTGTATCCAGCCGAGAACAATCAACCCCGGGAAGGGCCCGCACATCTACAATGGTGGAAGACCTCAGACTTAATCTTTTCTTAGGGAGAATTGATTCAGGTCTCATTAAACTAGACTTGGCTTAGTCATAACAATTATGACTAACCTAGTGGCATGGGTTAGCTCGGATTATTGACCACCTCAGATCAGAACTGTGTCAACAGATATGGCCAGGTAAGTGAGACCGGTGGAAGGAATATGCCATTAACTCGTACAAGAACGCATTCAGGTCGAGTAGCTTCCAATTAAAAACCAGTCGGTCGTCTATGCCAAACTTACCTTAGACACCAAATTGTTGAGTCAGAACCAATTGGGTTAGCCTACAATCCAGACTCTAACCTCTGAGCCTAATTAGGTCTTGCTTGATCGTGACTCGATCTTGACCCAGACTTAATCCTATTAGGCTGGTCAATTTAAGCATTGTTGATCCCATCTAACCAACTCTTGATTCGGTTTGATCAACCGCTTAGACCTAATTGAGCTACCCAAGCCCGAACCCAGTATTATGAATATGTCTTAGATCTGAAATTCTCAATTTTAGACCTAATTAATATTCCATAAACTTAATTCTTAATTAAGTAGGGTTCATAAACAAAATATGCACAATAAATCCTAGGGTTTCAGGATCTAGGGTTTTGCAGAAAGTAAGTTTTGGGTTTCTGATTAAGGACGAACACGCAGCACCCCTACACATCATAAGAACACCCCATCGAATGGGAAGAGAGGGCCTTTAAACCCTTCTTCGTTCTTATGACCGGACGGCCAAGAGGAACGCCTTAATCAGGAACATTCAATACTACAAAACAATATCAGATCTATATCATATATCTCATATATAAAGTAGATCTAATCATGGCATATTTTGCATACATCTCATGTATCATAATCATGCATATTTTCAGATCTAAATTATCTCATAATAATCTAAAAAATTAGATTTAAATTGATCTAATCAAAATAAATTCTAATCTAGACAATTATGTAGAACTATTCTACAACTAGTCTAGACATGCATCAATCATATCTCATATGATATTCAAAAATTAAATAATTTTTATTTGCTATTTTTTAGATGTTATTATAACACTTATAATATCAAAAAATAGTAAATAAAAAGATCTAAAACATAATTTAATCAGATTAAATCAAAAATATGCAAGAATATTCTATAGAACTATTCTATTCTAGAACTAGTCATGCATATCTTCTAATCTTAGATCCAAATTATTTAATTTTAATTTTTTCTGATTTCAGATCTGATCACATCTCATGTGACATCTAAAATCAATTATTTTCTAATTAAAATAAATTTAAAATCAGATCTAAATAATTTAGAACCATGGCTCTGATACCAGTTGAAGGGAAATCCTGATTTCCCGGTCCAGGTTCGTTCAGATCTGATCAGATCAAGAGATATATTTCAAAAATTTTTCTCTTGATCCCAATCAGATCTTGATATGTTTTAGATCTGATTCTTATTATTTTAATAAAATAAAAAATTAAAAGATAAATTAAATCAAATTTAATTTACCTGATCTGGGTAATCCTATTACCCTGTTGATGATCCTGTTTGCAGCGGAAGGTTCTGGATCTTAGCCACGCAAGCGCCTGGCCTCTACCGGTATCCACTCGGGTTGGATCTGGAGATCCTCTTCTTCTCTATCACACCTCCAAAAATTAGATCTGGATCTGATCTGGAGGATCTTCAAAACTCTTTTGAAGATGAGCAGTCGTCCTTTGCAGCAGCGCAGCCTTCTTATTTTGATCGCCTTTCTTTGATCTGAATCGCACCAACCAAGGTCCAAAACTCCTTTTGGACGTGGAGAGCAAGGGGAGAAGAGACTATGGCATGGAGAAGGAGGGGAGGGGCAGCCTTGGGGCATGGGGTTTCTCAATTGAATATTGCTTATCTGAGTTGGGCGCAGGGTCTTATTTATAGACTAAGCTGTGATCCAACTCCTCTTCCTCCCAACCAATCACAACCCTTTGTGAAATCAGATCTAAATCTGATTGGTGGGAATAGAGACCCCTGGATTCCTCCTTAGAGGGTGCCTAAGACCAGTCAAAGTTGGTTCTTAGAAGAACTCTAATTGGAATCCAAAAAGGAGATGGAGTCCTTGTCCAACAAGGACTCCTAGGCGCCTCCAACTTGGGCACACGCCTAGGGTGGCGTGTGCCACCCCCTTCTCCTTGCCAGGTTCTGGCAGGGGGACAGGCCCCCACCAGCTCTCCAATAGGTGCATGACATGTGGTCAAAAGTCAAAGTGTCAATGGTCAACGTTTGACCAGTCAAAGGTAGACTTTTGACCAAAGTCAAAGAACAAGAAATGGCAGGTGACCAAAAATGGCAGGTAATGTGTCTTACAAATAAGACAACCTTTTCTGACTTGGACAACCTCCTGTCAGACCATATGAAGGCCTCTGTTTGAGCACAAACTCCTTTGGCTCAGACAGGACAACTTATTTATGATAGCAAAAGAAGAACGTTAGGTTCAATCGAGTGCTAGCACGATTTCCTTGAACCTAATTGAATCTCATTCAGATCAATTGAACTAGATCAGTTCAATTGATGATCACCAGATTCAAACCCTTGTTTGTGTGACCCAGTTAGGTTCAGTTCTGTATGGTAATGGGATATGTCATGATCTCTATCATCGACATCATCGAAACTCCTTTCGATGGATCAGAACTCTTCTGATTCGAACAGCTAGAATGATCGATCATCTAAATCATTCTAATTGCTCCCAAAATCCACCAGTGACACCTAGCAGTATATGGTGGCAACCCATCAGAGCTGAATGCGAACCTCTTGGTGCAGCTACCTGTGTGATTCAGTTCTTCTATCTTGAGCCCCGATCAGATTAGGGTTAAGGTGAACTCGTCAAACCCTAGTCTCTGTCATATGATGTAATCATTCGATTCGAGTCCAATGTGAAAATCTAAATAGAAACTCTTTCTATTATTTCACTCTACCATGGCCATGGATTTCTGGACTTGATTCTCATGATCATCATAGGGCTACTCCTCTACCACCGAGGTAGATAGATTCCATCTTGATGCAATCCAGTTCCTACAATGAACATGCTATAGCCAACATACACCTCAGGGTTCCATATGGCTAGGAGACCGAGTAATGGTGTAGTCAAACTATAACACCCTCAAGGTGAACTGCCGATGCATCTCAGGTCAAAGAACCAGACACACTACTGCAGCATCGAGTCAGTCATTGACGAGAAGGTAGACTCCCTAATGACTACTCGAGGTGGTCACGCTCAGTGCCCTCGTTCTCTAACGAGTACCTGTACTCTCGCTCCGGTGTCTCCACACCGTAGACTCAAGACTCATCTACTAAAGAGAAGCGATTGTACACCAACCTTCCGGATCAATCACCATCCTCGTGATGATCCTATGGTCAGGAGCAATTTATGAGTTAATAATGATTATTCATGTCTTAAATTTTCAACTCTTGAAAATATGAATTATCATTACCATTAACTCAAAGGATGTATCACAGACACTAAATACACATATGTGATAGAAAATAACCCATTTATTGATTTTAGTCAAAATTATAATTTTGCCCCTAGAAGTGTATTACAAGTGTCAGCCAATTCTGGCTTCTAGGGCACATATATCTAACAACTCTTACCTTTTTGAAAGTCTTTATCTCCGCTTTATCTCGAAGTTGGCTGAGTGGTGCATGCCTTTTTTCCAAACCCTCAAACAATCGAAGAACTTCTACTGGACTATGGAATGTCAGCAAGCATTCGAAGAACTCAAAAGCTACCTCAACTTGCCTCCTCTACTAGCTAAGCCCAAACTTGGAGAAGGATTATTTCTATACTTGGCAGTCTCTCCAATAGCCCTCATGGCAATTTTAGTTAAAGAAGAGGCAAAAAGACAGCGGTTGATCTACTATATAAGCTGAGTCCTGAGGGATGCAGAGATCAGGTATACTAAATTAAAAAAATTAACTTACGCTCTTCTGATTACAATCAGAAGACTTGGGCCCTACTTTTAGGGGCACACAATAATATTCCTCACTGATCAACCAGTCAAGATAGTTCTTCATCGAATAGATACCTTTGGAAGAATCGTGAAGTGGGCAATTAAGCTCACAGAGTTTGACATCAACTATCAACCTCAACTGTCGATCAAAGTGTTAGATATGTATGCCCTAGAAGCTAGAATTGGCTAACACTTATAATACACATCTAAGGACAAAATTATAATTTTGACTATAAATAATAAAATGGATTATTTTCTATCCTGGTGTGTATTTGAAAGTGTCTTGATTCATCCCTTGAGTTAATGGTAATGATAGTTCATATTTTCAAGAGTTGAAAATTTAAGACATGAATTTTCATTATTGACTCATAAAATGCTTCCGACCGTAGGATCATCATGAGGATGGTGATTGATCCAAAAGATTGGTGTACGATCGCTTCTTTAGTAGATGAGTCTTTGAGTCTACGGTGTAGGAGACACCAGAGCGAGAGTACAGGTACTCGTTAGAGAACGAGGGCACTGAGCGTGACCACCTCGAGTAGTCATTAGGAAGTCTACCTTCTCGTCAATGACTAGACTCGATGCTGCAGTAGGTGTGTCTGGTTCTTTGACCTGAGGTGCATCGATAGTTCACCTTGAGGGTGTTATAGTTTGACTACACCATTACTCGGTCTCCTAGCCATATCGGAATCCCTGAGGTGTATGTTGGCTATAGCATGTTCATTGTAGGAACTTGGATTGCATCAATAGATGGAATCTATCTACCTCGGTGGTAGATGAGGAGCAGCCCTATGATGATCATGAGAATCAAGTCCATAAGCCCATGGCCATGGCAGAGTGAAATAATAGAAAGAGTTTCTATTTAAGATTTTCACATCGGACTTGAATCGAAATGATTACATCATATGACAGAAATTAGGGTTTGACGAGTTCACCTTAACCCTAATCTGATCGGGGCTCAAGATAGAAGAACTTAATCACACAGGTAGCTGCACCAAGAGGTTCGCATTTTTAGCTTCTGATGGGTTGCCACCATATACTGCTAGGTGTCACTGGTGGATTTTGGGAGCAATTAGAATGATTTAGGATGATCGATCATTCTAGCTGTTCGAATCAGAAGAGTTCTGATCCATCGAAAGGAGTTTCGATGATGTCGATGATAGAGATCATGACATATCCCATTACCATATGAAACTGAACCTAACTGGGTCACACAAATAAGGGTTTGGAATCTGGTGATCATCAATTGGAACTGATCTAGTTCAATTGATCTTGAATGAGATTCAATTAGGTTCAAGGAAATCGTGCTAGCACTCGATTGAACCTAACGTTCTTCTTTTGCTATCATTAAATAAGTTGTCTCTGACTGAGCCAAAGGAGTTTGTGCTCAAACTCAGAGGCCTTCACTATGGTCTGACTGGAGGTTGTCCAAGTCAGAAAAGGTTGTCTTATTTATGACATAAATTTGAGACAACACCTGCCATTTTTGGTCACCTGCCATTTCTTGTTCTTTGACTTTGGTCAAAAGTCTGACCTTTGACTGGTCAAACTTGACCATTGACACTTTGACTTTTGACCACATGTGTCATGCACCTATTGGAGAGCTGGTGGGGGCTTTGTCCCCCTGCCAGAACCTAGGCAAGGGAGGGGGTGCATGCCACCCTAGGCGAGGCATGCGCCAATGTTGGATGGCGCCTAGGAGTCCCATTGTTGGACAGATGGGACTCCAGGTTGCTTCATGCTTTCCACTAAGGATGGTCCAATTAGAGTTCTTCTAAGAACCAGTCTTGGTGCCACCTAAAGGATCTTAGGGACTCTAATCTAATTGGAATCCAGATGGGATCTCTATTCCCACCAATCAGATTTAGATCTGATTTCACAAAGAGGTTGTGATTGGTTGGGATGAAGAGGAGTACATGGATCACGCTTAGGGTCTATAAATAAGACCCTGTATCTGCCCAACTCAGGATTTTGAGTTTCTACCCTTTGCCCATGCCCCAAGGCTGCCTCTCCCCTCCTTCTCCATGCCATAGTCTCTTCTCTCCCTCTCCTCTCCACGTCCAAAAGGAGTTTTGGACCTTGGTTTGGTGCGATTCCAGATCAAGAGAAAGGCGATCAGAAAGGAAGAAGGCTGCACTGCTGCAAAGAGACGAACTGCTGATCTTCAAAAGAGTTTTGAAGATCCTCCAAGATCAGATCCAGATCTTAATTTTTGGAGGTGTGATAGAGAAGAAGAGGATCTCTAGATCCAACCCGAGTGGATACCGGTAGAGGCCAGGCGCTTGCGTGGCTACATCCAGAACCTTCCGCTGCAAACAGGATCATCATAGGGTAATAGGATTACCCAGAATCAAAGGTAAATTAAATTTGATTTAATTTATCTTTTAATTTTATTTTATTAAAATAATAAAAATTAGATCTAAAATATCAAGATCTGATTGGGATCAAGAGAAAAATTTTTGAAATATATCTCTTGATCTGAATCAGATCTGAACGAACCTGGATTCCGAAAATCAGGATTTTTCCTTCAACTGGTATCAGAGCCATGGTTCTAAATTATTTAGATCTAATTTTAAATTTATTTTAATTAAAAATTAATTGATTTCAGATGTCACATGAGATGTGATCAGATCTAAAATCAGAAAAATTAATTAAAATTAAATAATTTGGATCTAAGATTATGAAGATATGCATGACTAGTTCTAGAATAGAATAGTTCTATAGAATAGTCTTGCATGATCATAATTTTTGATTTAATTAAATTATAATTTTAGATCTAATTTATTTACTATTTTTTGATATTATAAGTATTATAATAACATCTAAAAAATAGCAAATAAAAATTTATTTAATTTTTGAATATCATATGAGATATGATAGATGCATGTCTTAGACTAGTTGTAGAATAGTTCTACATAATTATCTAGATTAGAATTTATTTTGATTAGATCAATTTAAATCTTAATTTTTTAGATTATTATGAGATAATTTAGATCTAAAAATATGCATGATATGATACATGAGATGTATGCAAAATATGCCATGAAGTTAGATCTAATTTTATATATGAGATATATGATATAGATCTATACTAGTTTTGTAGTATTGAATGTTCCTGATTAAGGCATTCCTCTTTGGCCGTCCGGTCATAAGAACGAAGAAGGGTTTAAAGGCCCTCTCTTCCCATTCGATGGGGTGTTCTTATGATGTGTAGGGGTGCTGCGTGTTCGTCCTTAATCAGAAACCCAAAACTTACTTTCTGCAAAACCCTAGATCCTGAAACCCTAGGATTTATTGTGCATATTTTGTTTATGAACCCTAACTTAATTAAGAATTAAGATTATGAAATATTAATTAGGTCTAAAATTGAAGAATTTTAGATCTAAGACATATTCATAATACTGGGTTCGGGCTTGGGTAGCTCAATTAGGTCTAAGCGGTTGATCAAACCGAATCAAGAGTTGGTTAGATGGGATCAACAATGCTTAAATTGACCAGCCTAATAGGATTAAGTCTGGGTCAAGATCGAGTCACGATCAAGCAAGACCTAATTAGGCTCAGAGGTTAGAGTCTGGATTGTAGGCTAACCCAATTGGTTCTGACTCAACAATTTGGTGTCTAAGGTAAGTTTGGCAGATACGACCGACTGGTTTTTAATTGGAAGCTACTCGACCTCGAATGCATTCTTGTACGAGTTAATGGCATATTCCTTCCACCGATCTCACTTACCTGGCCATATCTGTTGACACAGTTCTGATCTGAGGTGGTCAATAATCCGAGCTAACCCATGCCACTAGGTTAGTCATAATTGTTATGACTATGCCAAGTCTAGTTTAATGAGACCTGAAATCAATTCTCCCTAAGAAAAGATTAAGTCTGAGGTCTTCCACCATTGTAGATGTGCGGGCCCTTCCCGGGGTTGATTGTTCTCGGCTGGATACAGTGGCTCAGTTGCACCGGGAAAAGATGCAACCATGTCTATTAGGCATTGGATGCTATGGGCTGGAGGATGAGTTGGGCTCAATATTTTGGATACGGTGAGAGACTCAATTAGGAAATCCAGTCTATGCAAATGGTGGGTCTGACTTAACTAAGGAGTGGATCAATATTTCGGGATACGGTGAGATTCATGAATTAGAGACCAAGTTTGGGTGCACCATGATTAGAGAATCATTGAACAAGAGTTGTTCACTCATTGGCTAACCCATCACCAATAACTGTTAGGTGAGGTGATGAGTCAGTTGGTGAGACCGCACCACCCACTAGAAATCATTAATCATGGAGATTTTCGCATCTCTACAGAGGGAGTGTAGGGATCCGAAGAAAATAGTGGGAAGCTAATTTATTTAAAAATAAAATTTCCTTAAATAAATTGGTCAAGTCAAAATTACAATATCTAACTAGAATCTTTGACTCTCTACAGAAAAATGTCTGCGTCCAACCCATTGGCACGTATCCTGGACACACATAGACTGACTGGACCCAATTATAAAGATTGGCTCAGGAACTACAAAATTATTTTGGGTTTTGAGAAGTTAACCCATGTTTTGGACCAGGACCCTCCCACCTTACCAGCCCGTCCATCTGTTGAACAGAGAGCATCTCTGGAAAAATGGATTGATGAAGATAATAAGGCCAGATATTACATGTTGGGCTCGATGTCTGATGAGCTCCAGCGCCAACATGAAGATATCAAGGGACTGCTCGCCAAATGTTGGCTCACCTGCAGGAGATGTTTGGTGAACAGAGTCGCGCAGCCAAATATCAAGTCACTAAATGACTTTTTAAGGCTAAGATGCATGATGGGCAGTCAGTCCAAGATCACTTGTCTGATGATGATCAAGGACATTGGAAGAGCTTGAGAAGCTCGGTGTGAAGTTGGACTTGGATCTGCAGAATGATATTAATTCTGCAATCCTTGACTGATGCATATGGGCAATTCATCATGAATTACCACATGCATAAACTTCAAAATTCCTTGGCCGAGCTTAATGAATATGCTGGTTACCGCTGAGCTTTCTATGAAAGGTTCTAAAGGCTCAGTTCTTGCTATGGAATGGACTTCTTCCAAAAGAAAGTCTTATGGAAAGAAAAAGAAGTCTGTGAAAAAGCAAAAGGTGGAAGGATCAAAGAAGAAGAAGGCAGAGCTCGAAGAAAAAGGCCGATGGCAAAGGAAAGTGTTTCCATTGCAACAGCGACGGCCATTGGAAGCGGAACTGCCCTACTTACCTGGCCACCCTGAAGAACAAGAAGGAAGGACAGGTCCTTCTGGAGGTATGCTCGTTATTGAGTCTAACCTTACGATTTCTTCTGCATCCAGTTGGGTGCTTGACTCTGGTTCTAGTGCTCATCTGTGCACTTCTATGCAGGGTCTTGAGGATAGCAGGAGGCTGAGGGATGGAGACATGATCCTACGCATCGGTAAATGGAGCAAGAGTTGCTGCAGTAGGCCGTGGGAACATACCCTCTTCGATTACCATCTGGTTTAGACTTAGTACTTAAAAGACTGTTATTATGTGCCTACTGCAGCAAGCAGGAATTTGATTTCTGTTTCATGCTTTAGCACAAGAAGGCTATGTGAATTACCTTCTTTAAGGACCATTGTAACATTCTTTATGAAAGAAATAAAATTGCAAATGGTTTTCTTATTAACGGTCTTTATCAGCTTACATATTGATGTACCTATTCTTAACTATCGAGCAAAATGTGAATGCCAAAACGACCTAGGGATAGTCCAAATGATAGGTATCTATGGCACCTAAGATTAGGTCATATAGCAGAAGATAGGATTAACAAATTGGAGAAAAATGGGCTATTGAGTCCATTGACTTTCGAGTCATATCCAACTTGTGAATCTTGTCTTCAAGGCAAAATGACTAAACTCCCTTTTGTTGGACATGGGGAGAAGGGCCACAGATCTCCTTGCCCTAGTACATACTGATGTGTGCGGCCCATTTGATGTGCCGGCTAGAGGCAATTTTGTCTACTTCATTACCTTTACCGATGATCTGTCTAGGTATGGGTATGTGTATCTTATGAGACACAAGTCTGAAGCCTTTTGAAAAGTTCAAAGAATTCAGACATGAAGTAGAAAAACAAACTAGAAAAACCCATTAAGGTTCTTCGATCAGATCGAGGAGGTGAATACCTTAGCAGGGAATTCCTAGACTATCTCAAGGATAATGGCATAGTCTCTCAATGGACTCCACCAGGAACACCTCAACTCAACGGGGTTTCAGAATGGAGAAATCAGACTCTATTAGATATGGTTCGATCCATGATGAGCTTCACAGACCTTCCCTGATTTTCTTTGGGGACACTCATTGTTAACTTCAATCTATCTACTGAATAGGGTTCCCTCTAAAACCATTCCTACCACACCGTATGAGATATGGCATGGTAAGAAACCAAGTCTGAGTCATCTCAGAATTTGGGGTTGTCCGGCTCATGTCAAAAGACAACAAGCGGACAAGTTAGACTTTAGGTCCTTTAGAGCTCGATTCATAGGATATCCTAAAGAGTCATTAGGATACTTATTTCTACATTCCAGAAGACCACAATGTGATTGTGAGTCGACATGCCATCTTTCTTGAAAAATAGTTTATTCAAGATAGCGGCATTGGAAAGCAGATCAAGCTTGATGAGAAAGTCTCACAAGAGCAACGAGCTAAGGACCAATGGAACCAAATCAGGTTGAGCCAATAAGAACACTACCTCCTCCACCTCGTAGATCGGAAAAGAGTTTCCCATCCCCCTGAGAAGATACTTAGGTATTATTTCAGAGGAAGTAGAGGAAAATGTTCCTCGTAGGTAATGGTGCTTCATGGTGATGATCCCAAAACCTACAATGAGGCGATATCAGATATCGACTCCGAGAAATGGCTTAGAGGCAATGCAAGTCAGAAATTGACTCGATGCACTCAAACCAAGTCTGGACCTTGGTAGATCCACCAGAAGGTATAGTACCTATTGGGTGTAAATGGATCTTCAAGAGAAAGATTGGTGCAGATGGGAAATGTGGAGACATTCAAGGCTAGATTAGTGGCAAAAGGTTATAGTCAACGTGCGAAGGCATTGACTATCAGGATACCTTTTTGCTAGTAGCTATGCTAAAATCCATCCGCACATTGCTTGCTGTTGCAGCCTATTTTGATTATGAAATATGGCAAATGGACGTGAAAACGGCATTCTTAAATGGATATCCTTGAGGAAGATATCTATATGGAACAGCCGCTAGGTTTCACATCCAGTGATGCTGATCACAAAGGTTTGCAAGCTGCAAAGGTCCATATATGGACTTAAGCAAGCATCTCGGAGCTGGAATACTCATTTCAATGATGTGATCAAAATTATTTGGTTTCATCAAAAATGAAGGAGGAACCATGTGTTTTCAAAAAGATCAGTGGGAGCGCTATTGTCTTCCTCGTATTGTACGTGGATGACATCCTCCTTATTGGGAAATGATATTTCCATGTTGACCATCAGTCAAAATGTGGTTATCCAAAGAATTCTCCATGAAAGACCTAGGAGAAGCATCCTTTATTCTAGGAATTAAGGTCTATAGAGGATAGACCGAATAGGATGCTAGGACTTTCACAGAAGATGTACATAGAGGAAAGTGCTAAAGAGGTTTAGCATGGAAAACTCTAAGAGGGAGATTAATACCCTTCAGACATGGCATTCATCTTTCCAAGAAGAATGTGCCCCAACACACCTGAGGAGATTAAATACATGAGCAAGATCGCTTATGCTTCAGCAATAGGGAGCCTCATGTATGCCATATTATGTACACGATCTGATATAGCCCATGCTGTGACTGTCATAAGCAGATATCAATCGAATTCAGATGAAGAACACTAGACTTCTGTGAAATGTATCCTTAAGTACTTGAGAAGAACTAAGAATATGTTGTTGGTTTTTGGTAATGGAGAACTCCAAGTCCAGGGGTATACAGGACCGAATTTTATGTCTGATATAGATGATTGAAAGTCGACATCTGAAAGTCTATTTGTGTGTAATGGTGGTGCTGTCAGTTAAAAAGTTCCAAGCAGACAGTGATAGCAGATTCCACCATGGAAGCAGAATATATCGCTGCATCAGAAGCTACGAAGGAGGCATTTTGGTATAAGAAATTTATCGTAGAGATTAGAGTAATGCCATCACATGCCATTCCTCTGTACTGCGACAATAATGGCGCCATAGCCCATGCTAAGGAGCCGAGGTCTCACCAAAAATTCAAGCACATCGAGCGGCGATACCATCTCATCCACGATTACCTCGAGAAAGATTATATCGAGGTCAAGAGAGTCAACTCCGTAGAAGATCGAAACCCACCTTAAGAAGATGGGACCTAGATTTGTAGCCAATTGGCTTTAGGTCAAGTGGGAGTTTGTTAGATATGTGCTCTAGAAGCCAGAATTGGCTAACACTTATAATAACATCTAAGGACAAAATTATAATTTTAACTATAAATAATAAAATAAATTATTTTTTATTATAGTGTGTATTTGAAAGTATCTATGATACATCCCTTAAGTTAATGGTAATGATAGTTCATATTTTCAAGAGTTGAAAATTTAAGACATGAATTTTCATTATTGACTCATAAAATGCTTTCGACCGTAGGATCATCATGAGGATGGTGATTGATCCAAAAGATTGGTGTACGATCGCTTCGTTAGGATAGATGAGTCTTAAGTCTACGGTGTAGAGATATCGGAGCAAGAGTATAGGTACTCGCTAGAGAATGAGGGAACCAAGTGTGACTACCTCAAGCAGTCATGAGAAAGTCTATCTTATCGTCAATGACTGGCTCGAAGCTGCAATGGTGTGTATGGTTCTTTAACCTGAGGTGCATCGGCAGTTCACCTTGAGGGTGTTATAGTTTCACTACACCATAACTAGATCTCCTAGCCATTCAGAACCTTGAGGTGTATATTGGCTATAGCATGTTCATTGTAGGAATTGGATTGCACCAATAGGAGATCTATCTACCTCGGTAGATGAGGAGCAGCCCCATAATGATCATGAGAATCAAGTCCATAAGCCCATGGCCATGGTAGAGTAAAATAATAGAAAGAGTTTCTATTAGAATTTTCACATCAGACTTGAATCGAATGATTAATTCATATGATGGAAATTAGGGTTTGACGAGACCACCTTAATCCTAATTCGATCGGAACTCAAGATAGAGGAACTTAATCACACAAGTAACTGCACCGAGAGATTCATTTTTAGTTCTGATGGGTTGCCACCATATGCTGCTAGGTATCACTGATTGATTTTGAGAGTAATTAGAATGATTTGGATGATCGATCATACTAGTTGTCTGAATCAGAAAAGTTCTGATCCATCGAAAGGTGTTTCAATGATGTCGATGATAGAGATCATGACATATCCTATTACCATACGGAACTGAACCTAACTGGATCACACAAATTAGGGTTTGGATCTGAATATCATCAATTGGACTAACCCAGTTCAATTGATTTGAATATGATTTAATTAGGTTCAAGAAAATCATGCTAGCACACAATTGAGCCTGATATTCTCCTTTAACAATCATTAAATATTATCTCGATTGAGTCAAATATGTTTGGTCTCACTCAAGAACCTTTACTTGGTTTGACTGGAGCTTGTCATATTTGAGAGAACACCTGCCATTTTTCGTCACCTGCTAAATCTTATCTTTGGATTTGGTCAAATGTTGACCTTTGACACTTAGACATCTGCCCATGTGTTATACACCTATAGGAGAAAAGATGGGGCTTTCCTCCTGCTAAAAAGAAGAAAGGGAGGGGGCACATGCCTAGGGAGGCATGCACCCAATGAGGATGATGCCTAGAGTCCCATACAGATGGGACTCCAGGTTGCTTCATGCTTTCTACTAAGCTGGCACCAAAGAGTCTTCTTTGACCAGTCTTGGCACAACTTAAGGAGGTTTGTGAGGGACTCTAATCTGACTGATTCAGATGATGTCATCCCACCAATCAAATTTAGATCTGATTGCACAAAGAGTCGTGATTGGCCAAGATGATGTGGCACTGCATGCCGTAGTAGAGTCTCTATAAACTTTGTCTGCACCTAGGATTTTGAGTTTTTGCCCTTTGCCCATGCCACATAGCCCCTCTCCCTCCTTCTCCATGCCACCCTCTGATCCTTTCTCTCCTCTCCATGCCCAAGAGGCTTTGGACTCGAGTTCGGTGCAATCCAAGTAAGAGAAAGGCGACAGGAAAGGAAGAAGGTAGCACTGTTGCAAGAGATAACAGTTGATCTTCAAAAGACATTTTAAATACCTTCAAGATCAGATCTAGATCTGATTTTTAGAGCACAGATTGAGAAGGAGAAGATCTCTAGATTCTGCCTGAGTGGATACCAGTAGAGGCCAGACGCTTGCATGGCTACATCTAGAACCTCAAGCAAACATCGAAATCATCACAGGATAATAGAATTATCCATAATAAAGGTACAATTAAATTAGATTTAATTTATTTTTATTTTTATTTTATTTTATTAGATCAAAAAAATTAGATCTAAAGAATCTCAGATCTAATTTGGATCTAAGAGAAAAAATTTTAAAATATCCCTCTTGATCAAATCAGATCCAAACGAACTTGACCCGGGAAACAGGATTTTTTCTTCATAAAGCTCAGATATTGGGCAATTTTATAGTTGAATGCATGATCCCAGATGATGCTGAACCTGAGCAAAATGAGACCAATATTTCATGGCTGCAACCGAGCTTTCTCAAAGAAAGAGCGGAGCTTCCTGATGATTTTTGGGCCCTATACATAGATGGCTCTTCCAATGCTTCCAATGAAGAAGCTAGACTGATCTTGGTCAACCCGAAAGGGGTTATTGCCGAGTATGCACTACATTTTGAGTTTCCTACAATGAACTATAGAGCAGAATATGAAGCTCTGATAGCAGGGTTGAAGATAGCAAAAGAACTAGAAGTAGATCGGCTCCAAGCTTACAGTGATTCACAGTTGATAGTGGGATAAGTCAGTGGTGATTACGAGGCTTGGGAGAAAAATATGAGAAGATACCTTGAGAAAGTGAAGAGCTTGACCCTAGCATTCAATAATTTTAGCATCCAACAAATTCCAAGGATGAAAAATATAAGAACCAATCTTCTCTCTAAATTGGCTACTTTAGCACCAGCCGAACTTTCGAAGGAAATATACTTTGAAGTACTAAAATGCCCCAGTTTGGAAGAGCCACTGACTGTAATGCAGATTGACCATGAGCTCTGCTGGATTGATCTATTGACTGCTTATCTCAGAGGTGGGACTCTCTCTCACAACTCAAAGAAAGCTCGAAAGTTGAGAAACCAAACCTCCCGGTATGTACTTTACGAAGATAAACTGTATAAGAGATCATAATCTTTGCCGCTATTAAGATGTCTTCGACCTTCTGAGGCCGATTTGCATTATGGAAGGTGCATGAAGGAATCTATGAAAACTATCTAGGCGCCAGATCTCTATCTCACAAGCTACTTTGGCAAGGTTATTATTGACCGACTATGCACCATGATTGCATTGAATATGTTAAAAAGTATGACCGCTATCAAAGAATTACAAATATACAAAGACAGCCGGCCTCCGAGCTTACCCCACTAAGCATCCCTTGGCCATTTGCATAATGAAAAATGGATATACTTGACTCCTTCCTGACGGCATCCGAACAATGGAAGTTTCTCTTAGTTGTAATCGACTACTTCATCAAATGGTTCGAGGTTGAACCCCTGGCAAAGATTACTGAAACCAAAGTGCAAGACTTCATATGAAAGTTGATTGTTTGTAAATTTGGCCTACCTCAAACCCTCATTATAGATAATAGGCGATAATTTGCTGGGAAGAAGTTCATTGAGTTCTATGAAGATTTGAACATCTCCCACAACTTCATATTAGTAGCTCATCCGCAAGCGAACGGTGAAGCAGAAGTGACAAACAAAATCTTATTGCAAGGCATCAAGGCAAGGCTTAAAAGAGCAAGAGAAACTTGGGTGGATGAGCTTTACCATGTCCTATGGGCATACCAAACTATCCAAAAGCTATCAACTAGAGAAACACCGTTTGCTTTGGCTTTCGAAATGAAAGCAGTCATCCTAACAGAGCTCAAGCTACCGTCGGCATGGGTTGTAGTCTTCAACGAGCAATGCAATTCATAGGACCTTAGAGCAAACCTTGATCTACTGGAGGAAAAATGAGATGAAGCCCAAGTTTGGATGGCTGCTTATAGATGAAGAGTGGTCCACTACTATAATTCCAAAGTCAAAGACAAAATATTTAGAGTGGAGGACTTGGTACTTCGATGAGCAGCCGTTTCACAACCTCAAAATCAAGAGAAGCTCGTCCCAAACTGGGAAGGTCCTTACGAAGTCAAAGAGATTGTCCGGCCTGGAACTTACTACTTGAAGAAGCTCGGAAGCACCAATCTTCCATGCCCATGGAGCTTGGAGAACTTATGCATATACTATTAATAATCTCATTTCAATAAAATCTCCTTATTTTAATATCTTCGATCTTGGTGCAAAACTGTGATGATAGGAAATAGCCTCCTAAACTTTGTCATTAGATGAAATTAGCCCTGTTAGGAATAGAAGGAGAACGTCATCCTAACATTGAGTTAAAGTGAAGACCTCGGTTACTAAAGCTAGGATGTGGAGAGAGGCCCTTTCAACGGCCCTTTTGTGCCCCTATAGTTCTGTTAGGAATAGGAGAAGAACCTCATCCTAACATTGAGTTAAAGCAAAGACCTCGGTTACTTAAGTCGAGATGTGGGGAGAGGCCCTTTCAATGGTCCTTTTGTGCCCCTATAGCCCTATTAGAAATAGGAGGAGAAACTCATCCTAACATTGAGCTAAATAACTAAGATCTCGATTACTTAAGCCGGGATGTGAAGAGAGGCCCTTTCAATGGTCCTTTTATGCTCCTATAATTCTGTTAGGAATAGGAGGAGAACATCGTCCTAACATTGAGCTAAAGCGAAGACCTCGGTTACTTAAGTTGAGATGCGGGGAGAGACCCTATCAATGGCTCTTTTGTGCCCCTATAGCCCTATTAGGAATAGGAGGAGAACCTCATCCTAACATTGAGCTAAAATGAAGACCTTGGTTACTTAAGTCGGGATGCGGGGAGAGGCTCCTTCAATGGCCCTTTTGTGCCCCTATAGCCCTGTTAGAAATAGAAGAAGGACCTCATCCTAACAAGAGCCAACTCGAAGGCCTTGCTAACCTAAGTCAAGGAAAAAAGGAGGGAAGGGGGGCCCATCTAGTGGCCCCAAATGAACCCCCAACCTAAAGCAAAGAGAAAGGAGAAACCCTATCACCAATCCCTTCACATATTTCTCCTATAATTACTCGATCGTATGAGGCGTAAGAAGAAAAATCGCTCCCAGGTCCATAAAAAGGACCTCGGATTGGCATCCACAACAACCACTTCATTGAAAGACAATGCAAAAAAAAATAAATTGAGGAAAGCAAAGCCACAAGCAAGCTTTGAATTCGTGTGAAACAAAAATAATAAAAAAGATACTATTTCATTATAAAAATAAGTTTATTATAAGCAAAACACAGGTCGATAAGATCGATTATACTAAAAAAGAAAAGAGAGAAAGAGAAAGACTGTCGGAATCCTAAGAAGGGCTGTACTCTTCAGACTTTGGACTGGTGACCATTACCAAAGATTCTTTTAGACGATCAACCTCCTCTTTGAGCTCCCTCTGCCTCATCATGTTATCGTGGAATATCCTGTCGGCTCAATGGTAGTTCTCCTCTGACTCTCACAGCCTCCTCCTCAGGACCTTGGACTCAGCCTCCACATCCTTGGTAGCCTGATGCTCACAAGTCAGCTCGAGCTTCAGCCACTGCACCTTAGCCTCTTCCGCACCAACCGACTCTAAAAGTTTGCCAACAATCCTCTTCAAGGAGGCGATCTCCTCAGCCTCCCTACTTATACCAACCCAAAAGCCATCATCAAGTCGTCGCTGGAGCTGGGCTACTTCGTCATTGGAGGTGCGAAGCTATTGTTCTAGCTCGGATGTCCGATCACTCCAGCCCAATCGGTAAGTCTCATATGTGAGCTCGGCATCATGCAGCTACTTTTGAAGTGCTAACCTCACCGACTAGTCCCACTTGAATTGTGCCTTATCGGAGGACCACGGTGAGCTCCCCTCTAGAAGTTGAATCTTCTCCTTCGCTTCCTTGAGTTGGATCTCAAGGGAGCCAATTTTTGCCGTCAGTGCTCATGATTTATCGCTTGCATTCTACCAGAGTTCGGCCAGCTCCTTCTCGAAGCTTCCCTCCTAAATGCTAAAGCTCGTGGAGTCCTTCATGTGCAAGTTTCAAAGGCAAGTGACCTCTTTGGTCGCCTCCAAAGCATTCTTCCACGAGGCTTGAAGGTCGTCCTCCATCTTGTTCAACTTCTTCTTCAGATGATGGACTTCCTTCCTCAGGCTTTTTATTAAAGATTTCAGAAAAATTTCCTGAGGCAATGGATTAGCATTGATGGGAGACTGCATTCAAAGTATGAAAAATACTCAAAGGTATAGACAAAAAAGAAATTCACTTTCATTTAATCAAAAATTTTGAGCACAAAGTAAAAAAAAACAAAGAAAATGTACAACTACTCGAGGATTTCAACCTTGAGAAGGACAATGACAGATGAAGCCAGAGCACTCTCGACTGCCTCGAATTTTTGAACTGGCTCAGGAGCCTCCATGATAGGCTCGGACAGACCAGAGGCAGGCTCGATGGAGGAAGGATCGATTGTGGAATCGGATAGTTCTGCTTCTGCATCATCCTCAAAACCCACAGAAATCTGAGGTCAAGCTTGGGGAACCTTCGAGCCACCCTATCTTCGCAGAGCTCGAAGCCCTTGATGAATGCCTACTGGCCGAATTTGATGTTCAGGTTCCTAATTTTGGAAGAGGCCTTGAACTCTTCCACGGCCCGAATCATCACCTCTAAGATCGACTTCACCATTTAGGCTTCCAATTTGGTGACTTTAATCTCGATTTCCTTCTTCCTCTCCTCCTCTAAGGCTAGTGCAGCCTTAAGTCCAGCTGAGATGAACTCCTCTTCCCAAAGTATGGCCTGGAGACTCTCGATTTTCACCATCTTCTCCTCTACAAGGCATTCAGCCTTAGTGGTCTTTTTTCGAAGATGATCAACCTCAGTTTGAAGATCCTCCTAGACCTTCCGTGCTTCCGCCTCTTGGTCGCATGCCCTCTTGATAAAGGCGAGCATTTGGTGACCCGACTGTAATAGACAGTTGATGTTAAAAAAAAGAAGAAGAGAAGAAAAGAGCAAAAGAGAAGAGAAAAAGTTAAGCAATGGAGCGGTCACCTTGAGGATGGTCCCAAGAGAACCCCAAATGAGCACCCGAGGGTCAAGGTCGGCCATGCAGTCCACCACCTCAGGCATGGCAAATTTGTCGGTTAAATCTCGAATGATCCCTGGGTTATCGAAGGGGCCTTCTCCCAATTCGCCATGGTCATCGCTTGAATTGCTTGGATGAGTCTTGCGGAGCATCCTTGTGATCACTTTCTTTTTCTTCTTTCCTTCCCCTATCTCTCCCTCAATAGGAAGCTTCAGAGCTTGATCTCTACTGGAAGGGCCCGAGGATGCAGGAGGCATGAAATCTGCACCAATGGTGCCTACCTCAGCGATTGGGGCAACCTCGGCACTGGTGGCAACCTCGAAAGCAGCGGTAGTGGCAGTAGGGGCCACGGAGCTTAGAACACCAACCTTCATCCTCTTTGAGCTACCACCTGATACTTTTTCTTTCCTCTTCTAGGCATAAAGCTCCTTGGTGAGCATTTCGGCAGCTTCAGTATCCCTTTCAACAATAGAAAAGGAATCACGATCAATGACAGTATACATATGTGAAACTGCACAAAGAATTCAAAACATAAAAAAATATACCAGTAGGATTGAGGGGACTCAGACCCAGGTTGAACAAGATCTATTCTTTTAGAAGGTCGGGAAGGAGAGGAGCTCGGTATGTTTTAAGTTTATTGGAAGAATCAAGATCGGCTCGGTCTAAGCTAGGAGCTCAACAAACTGACTCCCTAATATGACCCCAAGGAGGAAAATCTAATAGCAAGATCGGATGGTACATGAAAAAATACTTTTCCTTCTAGTTGTGAATGAAAAAAAGGGCATCTTTCAATAACCCCTTCTTGCCAAACTGAGGAGAGAAATACCACCAGTCCTTTGCGGAAGAATGATGCTTGAAGGTGTAAAAGTTTTGGAATAACAAGATAGTTGGCTGAACTTCAACCAGATGGTAGAGAAAAAGGAAGCCTACGACGAACTGAAAGGAGTTCGGTATGATGGATACAAAGGAGATGTTCAATAATCGGAAGAGGACAACTACAAATGAGGGTAGTGGAAGCCGAAGCCTAGCACACAAGATCTCTAAGTATAAATAAAATTGATCGATCGGAGGAGAACTGACTTGATCATCAGAACTAGGGAGTTCAAGATCATATTCTAGAGAGATTCCATATTGAATTTAGATTAGAGAAAGATCATCCGGAGTAAGAATGGATGGGATGGTGTCTGGAACAAAGGATGAGTAAGACATGTTCCTAGGTTCAACCTCGATCAGGGGTGCAGGGTCTAGGAAGGTTGGTCCAGGCGAGCCCCAAGAATCGATGGAGTGGAAGGTTTTGGAAGACATTCAGATCAAAATAAGATCCCAGGAAAACCCATGAAAAATAAGAAAAATACAGGATAAATACTGCTATAGAGAAGTCGGAAGAATAGGAAGCTAAAAAAGCATGAATACCCAAAGAGAAGGATTGGAAAACTAACCTAAGCTATTTGGGAAGGATGAAAAGATGGTGGGTGCGACGAGAACCAGTCAAAAGGGCATTCGGAACCCAAGAAGATGAGGGAGGTAGCTAAAATCCTTAGGTGGAAGAAGAATGGGGATCGGAGGAAGAAGAAGACTTGGATAAGAATGGCTTCTGGATGAGAGGAGAAGGTCTTAAATGGCTAGAGGCAATCTGAGATAGTTATGATTGTAGATCGACTTCAATCAATCAATATGCACCGCGTGTCCCACTCATCATGATAGAGAAGTGGCGACAGACAGAGTCTTTATGGCATTGTACCTAGGATAGAGTTTCGGCAGAAAATATAAAGGGCCATCTTCTCAAACTTATTTCAGATTTAAAAAATCTTGATGCCAGCGCGGTAAATGCCAAAATATCTCATCCTAATGAGCGTGGGAAGCCAAAAAGAACTTCGGCAGTCATATCTGCACTCCCTTCAAATTTCAAACTTGAGAGTGGGGGGACTATTGTTGGAGCCAAACCCACTCCTACCAAAATTTGGCTGAATATCTAATTGCTGAATGATCCTGTCCGATAGCAACGACCAAGATTGACCCTCGACTGAATTCGCAAGATCCCTTCGGACCTCATCCGGATGAGCTTGAAAGGCGGGGGTGGCCGAGCTCCCCCACCCTTGGTAGTCGACCTCCCCCGATCGCAAGTTCTCCAAACTTCTCCTTCGGTTGGAATGCTCCATCAGTTAGACTCCATCCGGACTTCTCCAATAGTTGAATTCTAGTCAAACATCTCCAATGGTCGACTCTCATCTGGACTTCTCCAACAGTCGAATTCCAGCAGACTTCTCCAACGATCGAACCCCGTCAGACTTCTCCTTCTAAACTTCTCCTTCAATCGGACTTCTCTATCAGTCAAACTTCTTTCGAACTTCATCCTCAACGAAATATCTCCATCAATCGAACTTCTTTCGAATCCTTCTAGCATATCTCCTTCTGGATTCCTCCAGTAGACTTTCTTTAGGATTTCTCCAGTGGACTTTCGAACCTCTTTCGATCGAACTCCATACAGTCGCCTAGAAGGGCCTCCATGCCTTCGTGGATCCAGCAATCTGCACAGCATGAACCCACTCACACACAGGAAACCCTGAAGGAGTCTGAACTCTTCTAAAATTGATGAAACTTGAAGCTCTTTGCTGCCAGCGTCTACCTCCTCCGAACTTCAACTATTGCATCCCAATGGATTGGCACGTCATAATAGCAGACACCACCCTCCGTAACAAATTCCATGTTGCTCCAAATGGCCCACAACTCGATAGTTACAACTATCACTATCAGTTTGTTACAAACTCCATATATAAAAGGAATCCTCTAGATATATTTTTTCTAGAAACTCTTCTTCCTCTCGATACTCTACCACTTTCTTTTCTAAGCACTCCATTTTTGTTGGCCGAAAGAGCTGACTTGATTGTCGAAGGATCTTACCGGAGCCACCACCTTGACTCCAAACGGGACTTATTTTGTAGGTCACCGATAGCGACCTCGTCTTCTCCGACTCTGGCCTTAAATCCGACGTCAACAGGTTTTGCCCCAACAATAGTAAAAAATAAAAAATAATTAAAAAATAATTAAAAATAATAAAAGAAATTAAAAATTAAAAAAATAAAAAAAGTAGCAATAAACTATACTAACACCACGTAAGCTATTTAGGAGATTAGAGGCCTAACCATAAAACATAACAAGTAAAAACTTCTCATTTTTTATTGGACATCTTGTTTTGTTTGCATTGCATATCCATAAGATATTTTAAGGATGCTAAACCCAATTAAACAAGATAAGATAGAGATTTGATCATCCTTCCTTAGCCTATAAATCACTTCCTTACATCTGCATGACCCAAGCCTTTAATTTTTAAAATCAATTAGACGTTGGCCCTTAAGGATATTCGAGCTCATTAGGACAAGAAATCCTAAAAGTTGGATTGGATTAAGGTTAGTCAATTCAATTGATGTCCAAGATAAGTGGTTCAGGAACGATTGGGTCCGAAGGAAGGTAGTTTATAATTGATTCCATTAGCTTACCTGGCCAAATACAATTGGTGTCTAAGGTAAGCAACGGGGGAACTCCTACTGACCTTACACTTATCTGGCCAATTGAGTAGCTGATTCTTTACTTGGAGGGCTTGAAGGTGACCTTGGCAGTTAGAAGCTATCTAGATCTAGAAAAACCCTTAGCTAGGATTGATTGCATAACTTGATTGTTAACTCACAAATATCAAACCTAATTAAACTCTTTGCATCTAGTTCTTAGTCTTAGGACTCTTTAAGTTCTCATCTTTAGAATTTTTTTTATCTCTTTTTATTTTATTAAAAAAAAATTAAATAATAATAATTATTATTATTATTATCATTATTATTATTATTATTGTTATATTTTTTCATGTCTACTCTAAGGTATAATTGTAAAGTTTATGCTTCGACGTCTCTCACTATAACCCAAAATTCAACCCCTAGATCCTAAAATCGAGAGAATCCTTAGAGCCAACAAACCTAGAAACATGAACCAAAATCAGGAGAATGATCCACATAAATAATTGGAGTACTTCACTCCTTCCACATACATCTACTCTCCCTGCATTCAAGCTCCTCCAGTAGAAGCTACACAGTATGAAATTAAGTCTAGTGTTATTCAGATGCTCCCATCTTTTCATGGACTTGCTAATGAGGATCCATACAAATATCTTGTTGAATTCCTAGAAATATGCTCAATAATTAAAATCCAAAATTTCTCTGATGATGCTCTTAGGCTGAAATTGTTCTCCTTCTCATTGAAGGACAAAGTCAAATATTGGCTAAACTTCTTAGATACTATAACTATTTCAATCTGGGACTAACTTCAAAAGAAATTTCTTAAATAATACTTTCCAATAGGAAAAACTAATCAAATAAGAAAGGCCATAACTAATTTTTTCCAATTAGAAGGAGAGATGTTTCATGAGATGTAGGAGAGATTAAAAGAATTGATTAAAAAATGCTCCCACCATACTTTATCAAAGTGGTAACTTGTTCAATGCTTCTATGATGGCTTAATAGAGAAGCACCGGTAGATGGTTGATGCATCCTATGGTGGAACCTTCATGCTGAAAAATGAGCAAGAAGCCTGGTAGCTGTTTGAAATTCTGAGCAAAAATTCATTACACCATATGTCTGCTTCTAGGAGAGACCCTCCCATGTCTGAACCTAAACAGGGTGGAATTTATGAAATAGGTAGTTTGATGGACATCTATAGCCAAGTAAATGAATTATCTCAAAAGATGGACCGACTACTGCAAGCAATGCCCACTAGTACTCCACCCACACCCTTGGTAGATATGTGTGCAATATGTTTAAGTCCTGCACACGCTATTTAGGATTGTCCTGCTACATCCCAATTTCCTGAGTTTATACACGAACAAGTAAATCAAGCACAAACTTAAATAATTTTAGGTCAGGATATAACCGTTATTCCAACACCTACAATCCTAGTTGGAGAAACCATCTGAATTTTTCTTGGGCTCAACAACTTGTTGCTAGGCCACAAGTACCCAGACCTAATTAAACTGAGGCAGCTTATAAACCAGTTCCATACCCACAAGTTGCACAAAATTTACAACTTTCTTTAAACACTGCCTTCAAGGAAAAAATCACCCAACTCCTCCACTCCCATACACAATCAATAGCCAAGCTTGAGACCCAAATAGGTCAATTAGCCACTACTTTAAATAGAAGAGAGGAAGACAAACTTTCAAGTCAATCCATTAATAATCCAAAAGGGCATTACATGGCTAAGAGCTCCACTGGCCCAGAGATTTCTTTCAAACATGCCAAGTCTATTATGACCCTAAGAAGCAGGAAAATCATAAATCAGTCTGAAACAACTCAAGAACTAGAACCATAAAACCAACCGAACTAGAGAAGAATAAAATCATAGAAAGGGAAAAACCTATTGACCCAGCACCTATACCTAAGGCTTCATACCCTAGTGCTTTAAAATCCCCTCTACCTTTAGACAAGAAGGGTATTAAAATGAATGAAACGCTTGAATTATTTAAAGAAGTCCAAATTAATTTATCCCTTCTTGGTGCTATTAAATAAGTCCCAACATATGCCAAATTCCTCAAAGATTTGTGCACTCAAAAACGAAGAACTAAAGCACACACACCTAAGAAAGTTTACTTAACTGAACAAGCCAGCTCCATCTTTCAACAAATAACCCCTCCTAAGCTTAAGGATCCTAGTACCCTAATAATATCTTATGTCATAGGAGACCTGACCATTAAGAAAGCATTATTAGATTTAGGTGTGAGTGTTAATCTTCTTCCAAGGTCTGTTTATGATCTTTTTAGATTTGGAGAATTGAAACCCACAACGATAACCCTATAATTAGCTAATAGATCAATTAAGGTACCTCATGGAATATTGAAAGATGTGCTAGTCAAGGTACATGAATTTTACTTTTTTGTAGACTTTCTGATGCTAGACATAGATCTGGTAGTAATCCCATCCAAGTACCTATCATCCTAGGTAGATCTTTTCTTGCGACTGCCAATGCTTGCATAAACTATAGGACCGGGGTTATGGATGTTTCTTTCAAAAACAAAATGCTGAGGCTGAATATTTTTAATGCTACACAGGGACCACCCACTTTCGACCATAGTGAAATCAATTTACTAGTAAAAGTTTTAGAAGATAAAACCCCTACTTTGCTCGACTCAGACCCGTTACACGCATACCTAGCGCACTTTGGAGCGGAGGAGTTTGACATTGATGGATACACTAGAGAGGTTAATGCACTTTTAGAGCCACCTAATTTTAGCACCAATCCTTCCTGGATTATAAAGTTTGAACAATTACCAACTCAGTCGAGCCCTCTAGTACCATCCGTAGAAGCACAACCTATTCTAGAGTTAAAGCCTCTTCCTGACACATTGAAGTATTTATTTCTTAGACTTAATGAACCCTACCAATAATTATGCCCTCCAACTTAACCACTGATCAGGAAGACCAACTTGTAGGTATGCTTAAAGAGCACAAAGAAGCCATAGGGTGGACAATTGCTGATCTAAAAGGCATTGTTCCTTCTGTATGCATGCATCATATACATTATAAGGTAGAGGCCAAACCTCATAGAGACATGCAATGCCAATTAAATCCAAACATAAGGGAGGTAATAAAGCAAGAAGTAATAAAATGGCTAGATGTAGGCATTATCTACATAATTTTTGATAGTAGGTGGGTTAGCCCAACCCAAGTGGTACCCAAGAAGTCGGGAATCACCATGGTAGAAAATGAAAAAGGTAAATTATTATCTACTCACACAGCAACTAGCTGGCGAGTATGTATAGATTATAGGCGACTCAATGCCATGACTAGAAAAGACCACTTTTCATTACCTTTCATTGATCAAATTCAAGAATGGTTAGTGGGTCAGAGTTACATCTACTTTCTGGATGGATATTCAGTATACAATCAAGTGCCTGTATTTCTAGAGGACCAAGAGAAAATCATTTTTATCTACTCCTTTGGTATTTTTGCCTTTCGTAGAATGCTTTTTGGACTTTGCAATGCACCGGCCACTTTTTAGCGGTGCATCATGATGATTTTTTTTGATATGGTCGATAAATTTTTAGAAGTTTTTATGGATAACTTCTCTATTTTTTGCTCTACTTTTGATGTTTGTCTCCAAAATTTAACTAAAGTACGTAAAAGATGTATGGAGATGAATCTAGTATTGATTGGAAAAAGAACCATTTTATGGTTCGTAAGGGAGTTGTACACGAGCATATAGTATCTGAGCAGAGGATTAAAGTAGACAAAGCTAAAGTTGAGATAATATTAAAACTACCACCCCCAAAATCGATTAAACAAGTATGATCTTTCTTAAGATATGCAGGATTTTATAGGCATTTTATTAAGAACTTTAGCAAAATTTTTCGATCTTTATGTAATCTTTTGGCTAAAGATAACTCCTTTGATTTTTATAAAGACTGTTTAACCGCTTATAACAAACTTAAAATAGCATTGACTACTACACCAATTATTAAACCACTAGATTGGATCCTACTATTCAAAATTATGTGTGATGCTTTTGATTATGTGATAGGGGCAGTATTAGGGCAAAAATTCAATAAGGAACCTCATGTAATTTACTATGTGAGCAAAACTCTCTCTGACACTCAATTGAACTACACCACAATCCAGAAAAAATTACTTGCAGTTGTGTTTGCCCTAGAAAAATTTAGATCATACCTCCTGGGCTCCAAGGTCTTAGTTTACTTTAACCATGCAGCATTGAAATATCTGCTATCAAAGAAGGATACAAAGCCTAGGCTGATTAGATGGGTTCTTTTATTGCAAGAATTTGACCTTGAAATCTTAGATAAAAAGGGTTCCCAAAATGTGGTAGCAGACCATATCTCAAGGATCTTGGTAGAACACAATAGTGAAAGCATTGGAGATAGGTTCCTTGATGAACAACTATTTTCAATATTTTCTAATAATCTTTTTTGGTTTGCACATATAGTTAATTACTTGGCGATTGGACAAGTCCCATCCCACTAGACCCCATAAGAGAAAAATAAATTTTTTTCTCAAGTAAAACACTATTTTTGGAAAGAACTTGAGTTGTTCAAAATTTGTCCAGACCAAATTATCCGACGATGTATCCTTGAGAGTGAATTTCAAAGTATCTTAATTTTTTCTCATTCATTAGCTTGTGGGGGACATTTTAGTGAAAGAAAAATGGTAGCAAAAGTACTACAAAATGGATTTTACTAGCCCACATTATTTAAGGATGCCCATGACCTCAATCGTAATTGTTTAAGATGTCAACAAATAGAAAATATTTTAAGGAAAGATATGATGTCCTTATCCCCAATTTTAGTAGTTGAAATCTTTGATGTTTGGAGAATTGACTTTATGGGCCCATTCCCTTCTTCTCATGGTTATGAGTATATTCTGGTAGCGATAGATTATGTTTGTAAGTGGATAGAAGCCATAGCAACACGAATCAATGATCATAAAGTGGTAATCAAGTTTATCCAAAAGAACATTATAAGTCGGTTCGGTTGCCCAAGGGCAATAATTAGTGATGGAGGTAGGCATTTCACGAATAGGCACTTTGAAGCTTTGATGAAGAAATATGGAATAATACATAGAATAGCCACCCCATATCACCCCCAGACTAGTGGACAAGTTGAAATTTCCAATACAAAAATAAAGAAGATCTTAGAGAGAGCAGTTAAGCCTGATCATAAAGATTGATCTGAGAGATTAGATGATGCATTATGGGCTTACCATACTGCTTACAAAATTCCTATAAGAATGTCTCCCTACCGGCTTGTTTTTGAAAAACCTTGTCATCTATCAATCAAATTAGAGCACCGTGCATATTGGGCAATATGAAAATTTAATTTTGATATGAAAAGTATTGGGTCAAAAAGGAGACTATAATTAAATGAATTAGAAGAGTTACGTAATGAGGCATACAAGAGCACTAAAATCTATAAGGCTCGAACCAAAGCTTACCATGATAAGATCATCTCAAGGAAAACATTCGAACCTAACCAAAAAGTATGGCTCTTTAATTCTAGGTTAAGATTATTTTTTGATAAACTTCACTCATGTTGGGATGGACCATTCATTATGATCCAAGTTTTTCCCCATAAAGTCATAGAACTTAAAGATCTAAAATAGGAAAATACTTTTAAGGTTAATGGTTAACGGATCAAACCTTATGTGGATGGTATAAAGGATGGAGAGCAAATCGAGTCTGTGGATCTAGTTGAATCGATCTATGAACCATCATAAATTTTTGACTTGGTCTAGCCGAAGATCTTAAACTTAGCACTTGTTGGGAGGCAACCAATCATCCTATTTTCTAGATTTCTATTTTTATTTTTATTTTTTTTAAGAAAATTAATAAAAATGATCGACCTAAATTGGGGGGAGCAAATTATCAAAACAACACCCTGTATGAACCTGATGAAAGACCTGCAAACAACAAACCAGGTGGCACCCCTTCTTAATAAATATTTTTATTTTTCTTTTCTTTCATTGAGGATAATGAAAATTAAGTTGGGGGGAGAATAACTAACTTTAAAATTTATGAGTTCTCAAGTATAATTTAAAATAATTATCTTTATATATCTAAACTTTATTTTGATTAAGAGTTAATTAGACCCTAATCAATGAATGATTAACGGTCAAGATAATTTTAGAGATACTGAGGAGTAAATTAATAAGAAAATCCAATGAATGGTAGGGTTTAAATCAAATCAAATTTTAAGAGTGATTCTAGAACCCTCTTCTTACTAAGCTTAATAAAGAATCGACGTTGTTAGAGTTAGGTGGAAAGGTCAAGATATGGAAAAGTCTTTCTTAAAACCTACTTATTATTTTAAAAAAAAATTGATCTCCTACTGAGTAATCGGGCTTCTTCATCTAAGTATTGTGGTTCGCATAAAAAGATGGGCAATGTGAATTAAAAAGAAGTTTAGTATTGTCTCACTAAGTAACCGAACCCCTTTGCCTAAGTAAGCATTGTGGTTTGTGTCAAAAGATGGGGATGCAAGAATCCAAAAAAAATATATATATATAATGAATAATAAGGAGACTAAATTATACAAAGATAATAAATTCTTCTCATATCAAGTTAGAAGATTTAGAAAGTAAAGTAGGAAGTTGGTGAAAAAAGATCTTTAAAAATTTCTATCGCTAATATTTAACCACTAATTGGGTCGAATTAGTAATCCGACGACATACCTCTTTAATAGTCTGATCGAATATCAGCTATCTTTAGGAGTGACTAAATCTAACTTTTAATTCAAGACTAAATCGGTATATATTGCTAATATATCTGCTTTACTTGAGGATGAGCAAAATTCAAGTTAGGAGGTATGATAAACATATTAAATATATATAAGTATTAAATTATTAAATAAATTATTTTTATTTCTTAAAAATTAATATTTTTATTTGTCTTTTGTAGAAAAGAAGATTATCAATAAAAAGAGCTCGATTTATGGGTCACAATGAAACAAATTTAGAGCAAATCGGAATTAAAACGGATTCAATATTAATTTTCAAAGAAAAAAGAAAAGAAAAATAAAAAAATTAGAAATGGACCAGCCACTGTAGCCGGCTGAGTTGGCACGCCAAGGAAATTCGCCGCATCCAGCTCAGCAGGCACATCTCAGCCCAGTTGGTGTGCAAGCAAGCCAGTCCAGCCAAAGAAGCTGGCCCGCCAACCCCCAGCCCATAGAATAGAAGCCCACTAGACCCGCCAGTGCACGATAGACCAGCCAGTTGGTCTATAGATTAGGCATAGACCGCCCACTCGGCAAGCATGCCCAATCAAAGGCTGCCCTTAAGGGGTTCACCAAAAATCTATCACGGCTTATAAGGGCAGAAAGGTAATTTCGTTAGGTGGAATGCAACATGATTAGTGGAGGTCTTTGGTGCAGTCAGTCTATGCGATCTATAGAAATAGTAATTATGCCATTAGATGGTCTGCATTCATCTCAGTCAAGTTCTAACGATCATGATGATTTCCCTATTTGATTCGATCTGCATCCAACGATCCGACATGATCCGACGGCTAGAAATCGAGTCGATTGAAATCCAACAGCCAGAATTCAATTTCGACTTGATTCAGGAGAGTTTCATGAAGATCCAATGGTCTAAAATCATCTGATCAAGAAATCCAATGGTTCAGAATAAATCCAAGGCTTGATGAAGCTACCAACAATCGATTTTGACTAGATCTGGACCATTTGAACCCAATCTGATGGCTAAAAATTATCATAGGAGGCAAAATTCAATCCAGACTTGTTTTCTTTGATTTTTCTCCATTTTTAACTCAAATTCTCTCTTTTTCTCCCTATAAAAATCCTCCTAAGCTAGACCAATGAGCCCTAACCCCTTCTAAGCTCCTCTAAGCCCTTCTAAACATCTCCAAAGCTTCTCTAAGCTTCTCCAAGCCTCTTCTTTAGCCTAAAATAGCTAGCCTCTCTCCCTTCTCTCTCTCCAAGCTCTCTTCCTCTCTTCTTTTCTTTCTTATTTCTTCCTTCTTTCTTCAACAGACCATCAACTTCTCTTATTTTTCCACCAAATTTCCTCTCCTGCTCCTGACTTATGCAACTAACCATTGTCAAGGATCTTCTACAAGGTTCCAAGGATGAAAACATCAACGACAAGCTTCCTGATGGCCGACTAATCATCTTTTTCTTAGGAGATTATTATGATCTTATTTTGATGGTGTTTTCTATTTTTCATCTTTTGTATTTCTTTTTATTATGTAATAAAGACTGGTTTTCTTTATTATTCTTTTGTGTCTTTATTTTCTTGCATGAGATTAATCTGGAATAGTTTATGATCCTTGGAACAAGCCGTGATCTATGGGTACTATTCGTACTCTTAGAATAAATTATATTTAGATTAATTTTTATTATATTTAATTTAGATTAGTCTATAATTTTAAGAAATAGGCTATGATCTAAAGGTACAGACCGTGTTGTCTAAGATAGGTTATATCTTTATTAATTATATATTAATTATAATATATTAAAAAGAATACCAACTATCAGATAAGTGATCAATTGAGATCTTGAGAATCTATCTCCATACTTATAACTCCTCTTTTAACTAATTTGCTATTTAATTTGCTTTCTTAATTAATTTAAGTAGCCTTTTAATTAATCAACTTTTAATTAAATCTTAATCATTTTTAATTTATAATTTAAATGTAATTAATATGATCCCTATGGATACGATCTCGACTCATCCTATCTATATAGTAGTGAGTTAGATTTTATTTTTGACCATCTACGATAGCGATTATCTGCCACAGTATGCTGCTTGGAACTCTTCTAGTAGATGGCCCCATCATTTAGGATAAAAATATAATCTAACATGCTTCTACTATCGTCATGGTTAGATTGAAAGCTGGAGTCAGTAAACCTCATAATTCAGATCTAACTCGCCATAAACTAATCATTAATCCTTAATATTTCTCAAATACTTAAGGATGACTTTCACCACTTTTTAGTGGTTCTCTTTAGGATCAAATTGGTATCTACTCATTACTCCTAGTGAGTATGCCACATCTGGTCTCGTACATTTCATGGTATAGATGATAGATTTTACTGTCAAAGTATATGAAACTCTATTCATACGTTCTCTTTCTTCAAGAGTTGTCTGACAATCCTTCTTAGAGAGAAATTTTATGGTCTATCAAAAGATAGCTCTTTTTAAAATTTTTCATGCTAAATCTCTTCAGCAATATATCTATGTACATGGACTAGGATAGCCCAAGCATCCTTTTAGATCTATCTCTATAGATCTTCATCTCTAGGATGTAAGATGCTTCATCCAAGTCCTTCATGGAGAACTACGATGACAACCAAACTTTTATTTCTTGCAGTACGAGAACATCATTCTTAATTAAAAGAATATCATCCACATATAAGATAAGAAATACCACTACTGGACCATATGCCCATTTATAAATGTAGGGCTCTTCTTTATTCTTAATGAAGCCATACGTTTTGATCATCTTATCAAAATATATGTTCCAACACTGAGATGCCTGCTTCAATCCATAAATGAATCTCTGAAACTTCTACACTTTGGACTCATCTATGGATGTAAATGTTGGGACATCAGCTACTCTGATACCACTTTGTTAAGAATCTAGTACCGATATATTACGATAGAAAGAAAGAAAAAAATAAAATAAAAAAATAATTAAGTAGGTGGATCAGTCCAAAGGCTCGCCTCCATGGGGCATGTAAAGCTTCACTATGAAAGAAAAAAATAAGTACAAGAGAAAAGCATCCACTCTCAATTCATTGTATATAAATCTCTCTCAATTAGAAGCTACAATCATAAAAGCTCTCTCAAAATTCTAAGGATATCCTCAGAAGCTACAAGATGCTCTGCCCTCATAGCCTCCATGCAAGATGCTATGTACTTATTACTTTTCTCTCTCACGGGCTGCATGTATTCGACACTCTGCCAAGCACCTCTAGACAGTTGCCCAAGCCACTCTACGTGCCTCTCATGCCACACGCGCCACCACCTATTCTACAGCACCTCAATCCTTTAAATAGGATGAGAATCCTCTTCGCAGCAATTCATAGATGTCCTAATCGAGCTCTTTCTTCTAATATGAGTTGAACATGATCATGCACAACTCTCGTAGATCCTTTGGATTAATCATAATTTGAGTCCAAACAAAAAATTCCATCCTGTTTTGTTCATCTTCGTCAAGTCAGCTCTGTCAGGGGTCAAGCTGGCTCGACTGCATCTCACCCAAACTTCTACTTTCTATCTACCTGAGAGGGCTGGCTCGATTGCAGTTCGAGCCAACTCGATCTCAACCTGAGCCAACTCGATCCCATATCTGAGCCAACTTGACTGCTTGATGATTTAATTCTCTTCTATCATGGGTCAAATTTGAGGCATCAAATTCTAACAATCTCCATCTCGACTCGACATTCAGCCTTCACTTGACTTTAAAAGCTTGTGATCTATCTTGCCCCTATGCTCTGGGGCATGCTTGCTGATCATGGATGGACAAACATAGGAGTTAAGCCAGGTCGCTCAATCCTACCTTCGTTGACTGCTGTGATCCTCCTGACCTGAGATCTGCTTAGGGTAGCCTCCTCTGGCAATAGAAACTTTATCTTGCGATGTTGCATGTCATCCTCCTAGGTCTCTCATCCCATGCACGATCCACCTCCACCTGGAGCTCCACCTCGTACTAGGCTTCCTTTGGCTTCTGAAGCTTCACCTCGCACTGGGCTCTCTGCCAAATAATAATATCCTTTCATCCTCTTTTTCTCCTCTAATATCATCCTATTGCCATGCATGACTTTCAGAATTCCATCACCAGCTATCTACCTATAGCCGTTTGAATCCAATCTGCTCAGTGAGATAAGATTCTATCCAAAATTAGATATGTATCGGACCTCCTTCAATCTTCTCACTGTACCATCATGTATCCTCCAGCTGACCATCTAGATGCCTTCGATCGCACTACTCAATCCATCCAATAGATAAATAGTATCCTCACTGCTCTCTAAGGAGTCAAACTGCTCCTCTCTGTAATAAACATGATATGTATATGAAGAATTTAAAATCTACTACTACAAAGAAGTAGATATCTCATCAGATATCTCTAGAACATCATCCTCTGACTTGCTACTAGCCATCGCTACAGTAGTCCTCATTTGATCCCTAAGTTATGGGCAATCTCTGATATGATGCTCCAACTCGTCGCACCTGTAGCATCTGATCTTACTTTGGTCCTTCATCTTGGACCTGAATCATCCTCCTCGTGATCTTCTGCCACTCTATCTACTACCTTCTACTCCTTCAAAAATTGTCAAAGCTGAGTTGCCGCCATCTAAGCTCGAAGTTGGATTCTTCCTCCAGAAAATATCATTCTTGAGTATCACTATAGTGACCTCATCTATCTTGAAGGTGCTCTTTTTTACTAGAAGAGCAGTCACGAAGAACTCAAACGAAGGAGGAAGCGACTCTAGCAAGACCAATGCCCTGATCTTCTCCTCAACTTTTTCACCAACACTGAGGTCGGTAAGAATCTTCTAAAAATTGGATAGATACTCCCATACACTCTGGCCTTCATCCATTCAAAGCTAATAGAGCTACCTCCAAAGGAATAGCATGTTAGTAAGCAACTTCGCCTTGTACAACTCCTCGAGCTTCGACTATAATGCCATCAAAAAAGTCTCATCAAGCACATGGATCACGACATCATCCTCTAGGTACAAGCAGATTGTGCTCACCACCTACATCTAGATCTACTTCCAATCCTTCATCTCTATGGTGGCTGGCATCTCATCATTCAAGAGAGTGTCGATCAACCCATGTTGGATAAGAACATCCTTTACCCTTGCTTGCCATAAAAAAAAATTGCCCTTTCCATCAAATCTGTTGATCTTCATCTTAATTGCACTTGTCTTCTCCATATTCTTTAATCTCTATCCAATGCTACAATCTGCACTCTAGTACTATCTGGCTCTGATACCAATTCGTTGGGATATCAGCTACTCTGATACTACTTTGTTAAGAATCTAGTATCGAAATATTACGACAGAAAGAAAGAAAAAATAAAATAAGAAAATAATCAAGTACATGGATCGGTCTAAAGGCTCGTCTCCACGGAGCATGCAAAGCTTCACTATGAAAGAGAAAAATAAGTACAAAAGGAGAACACCTACTCTCAATTCACTGTATACAAATCTCTCTCAACTTGAAGCTATCCTCATAAAAGCTCTCTTAGAATCTGAAGAAGATCCTCAAAAGCTACAAGATGCTCTATCCTCACAACCTCCATGTCGAATGCTATGCACCTATTACTTCTCTCTCTCACGAGCTACACGTACTTGGTACTCTTTCAAGCTCCTCTTGGTGGTTACCTAAGTCTCTCTACGTGCCTCTCATGTCACACATGCCACCACCTACTCCACAGGACCTCAGTCCTTTAAATAGAATGAGAATCCTCTTCTCAGTAGTTCACAAGAGTCCTAACAGGACTCTTTTTTCTAATATGAGTCGAACATGATCTTGATGGAGTCTTAGAATATTTTTCAACCTTTAGATCATGACCGTAGTCTTCGTGGCCACTGGATCCTATGGTCCATGTGTTGGAAAATGTATCCTCAAGTCAATCATCTAGGTTGTAGATGGTTGAGCTAAATATAATTATACTTAAATTATTATAAATAAATAAAATTATTATTTTAATATTTCATCACTCTTGTGCATCTTTCTGTAATGAACTCTCATGTGATGAAGTTCTTAGGACTATTTAGACTCGACAAAGGAGGATATATAGTTTAGTCCTTAAAATTAGTTCATGACCAAATGATTTGTTGTTACCCAGGACAACAACATATCGAGTGTAGGTCATTATGTTCCATAAGTGTTGGTTATCCTCTTAACCAAGAAATATGAAAATACTGTTATGGCATGCAGGTGAAGTATAGGAATACATTTCACTGAACATGACTCAGCTGTGGAGCTCTTTATTGTCAAGAGTTGCTCGCAAAGGATATGGATATAAGTATCTCTTAGACCTGAGATCACCACGGTGACTTGCAAGCAACTCACTATACTTAGGTACCAGACTACCTAAATTTTTAATTCAATGATGAAAGGCTACTGGGTGTAATTAAGTACTTGTGAAGTTGGTGTGTGAGTCAAGATGGGATTGACCCCTCTAAGTGTTGGAGCAAGTGCATCACTATATTTTAATTTAGCAAATCCTCAACTGGGGTGGTCCAATCGATGGACACTAAATTTTGAAATATACTATAGATGAATTTTAGGATTGACAGTAAATTCTAGATCATCCTTTGAGCATCGATATCAAGAGGATGAATTATAGGATAACCATATGCCACAGGTTCATCATTATTGCGTTGCGACTTTTCAACCTATCTAGATGTTGGGAACCATTGCTAGAAGGTCATATCGATTGATATAGAAAATTAGTTCTTATACTACTGACTTAGGATTCAAACCTATGGAATCACACACATAAGGAGTTCCTACCTGATCTGATGGCTGATCATGAGTTCTGATGACCTAGGACACTATGGCCAAGAGTTCCACTGAACTGAAACTCTAAGTCCTACTCATCTAGGACTCTCTAATTAAGAGTTTTACTAGTCTAAAACTCTATGATCATGACTTTCATTCATTTGGTATAGTGGGTTCAAGAGTCCCACTGGTTTGTGACTCTTCAGAAATTTCATGTTGATAAAACTCTATTGTTCGGACACCCACCTGATTGGAACTCTATGATTATTAAAGGATTAATTAGTAATTTGATTTTTAATTAGCTTAATTCTTATTGAGTGATGAGAATTTGATCAAGTTTGATCAAATTGGATTCGATTGGATTTGACCCGATCAAGTCATAAGATGAACTAATCGCTATGGAAGATTTGACCCCTGATTTGATCAAAAGCTGGACCTAATTAATTTTTAATTTAATTAGAATTTTATTGAGTTGGGTTAAGTCTAATTTGGTTGGATTTAACCTAATCTAATTAGGTCTTGAAATTTTGGTTTGGTTGAAACCAATTTGGAAAATTCAAAGTAAGTTTGAATTTAAACTTTCTCCCTGCGCCATCCTATTTTGATCTTTCCCTTCCTCACGCACATTATGGGATGTGCGTGACTTTTCTCCATGCTAATATCTGAAGTTGTCACCCTCTTCTTTAGCTTTTGACCTAGTCCAAGAGTTGGATCAAGTTGATATTGGTTTTGAATTTTGAATTCAAAATTGTTGGTTAACTCTCTAACTTCCCATCTTTATCCATTCACCTCTCCACACCCCATTTTGGTTTTGTCACACATTTTGATGTGCTTTTTAGTGTGGGCATATAAAAGGAGAGTCCTTCTATGCGTTACCCACTTCTGGTAGGCATTGGAGGTGGATAAGAATCAAACTTGAATTTTGAATTCAAGTTTAAACCACTTATCCTATCCATGCATAATGTACACTGTGGTCGCCCATTTAAAAATATTTTTCACCTGGGCATGCATGGTTTTACATGAAGGATCAGAGAGGGGTGTGGGAAGGTTTCTTAGAGAGAGAAATCTAGTGGGGCGCACTTACCTTGGGCAAGAGAAAAGTCTAGAGATAGAATAGCACTCTTGCACCCATGCTTCCTCTCATGCCATTTTTTAATTTTGTTTTCTTTACTCACCAATTTAAAATTATTTTGAATGTATGTGAATAGTAGGAGTGAGTCTCCTCTATCCGTGAAAATTTATTTCATGAAGAAATTCATTCGAGAAAGGGAGTGACAGAGTTTTCGGGCATCAGGGTTTTTGGTGAATGCAAAATCCTAGAGTTGGGACTTTAGGTTCGGCTGGAGAGATTGAGTGCTGTGAGCATCGGATCACCACCAAATTTAAAAGACCACTTCACCATCCTCCAAAGCATATGTTTTGATTTTTTGGAGTATCTAAGAGATTAGAAAGAAGGTGATCGATTGGATCGATCGAGATCAGCCATCGAAAGCCCCGACGAGAAGCTAGCACTCCGGTGGAGTTGATCAGGATCAGGAGCTCCGTGTGGACCATCCGTAAAGGTTGGACAAGTGTGCAGCTATAGCATGATACCATAACTTCTTCTGGGGGATTCAGATTATGGATATCAGCTATCCATGCATAGGTATCGAGTTCTAAACTCGAATCGATCAGCAAATGCAATTTGCTAATCAATCACATTTAAATTCTAAATTACATATTAGCATATCTAGATCCTGAGTAAGATAATTGATATGATCAATGCATGCTATAGAATTAATGTTTGATTAATTTTAGCTTCTGCTACTATAAATATTTGAAAAAGTTTTGAATTGCATGCTGCTTGCCCTACTTGATTTCCAATAGTGGTATCAGAGCCAGGTTGCTTGACATGTTCTAATATATTAATTAAAAATTTAAATGCTTACATATATGATATGTTAGATTCAGATAGCTTAGTAATCAAGAATGAATGAGCCACTAAGTTGTCTGGTCATAAAGGATAAGTATGGTTTAAAGATCACCTCCTCCTATTTAGTGGGGATCCCTTATGGTGGTAGGGGTGCCACCATGAACTCATTCATTAAAATAAAAAGTGAAAAAAAATTTATGATTGAAATTATTTCAATTAGAAAGTTAAACATGAATGTGTTTAGATTATATCTAAAGATAATTCATGGTTTAATTTCAGTATGTTTTATTTTCTGTTTAAAACTAGTAATAGGTTGCTGTTTGAGAAATGAGCTGACCCATTTCTTAAACGAGTCGATCCATTTGGATAACAAAAAATAAAAAACAAAAATTTAAAATTTAAAAATTATTTTTGAATTGCTGAACCCTAATCCATCAATCCAAAAATTTAATTAAAAGAATTAAGTATTGTTTATAGAATCTAGAATTATAAATTAAAGATTCTAAGACATAGTCATAAGACTGTGGGTTAAAGGGTTAGATGAATTGGGTCCATTAATTGGGTTAGACCTAAGGTTAGTTAAAGAATAAATTAATCTAGAGTAATTGATCAAATCTAACTAAGTGTTGAATTAGATTAGATCAAGGACACTCTAGAATCAACTCCAATAGTTGTAGTTGGACAAGTCTATATCTTTAACTAGACCGAGATGGACTTGATTCATGGCTATGCGGTTAAGATCGAAATTGCTAGGTTGATTAGATTAAATCTAATTAATCGATTGGTGTCTAAGATAAGTTTAGCAGTCTAGACCAATAGTTTTTAATTGAGAGCTACTCGCACTGATTCGATCTTTGATGAGTTAATGGCATATCCCTTCCACTAATCTTACTTATCTGACCGACATGGTCGATTGAAATTTGATTAGATCACTTGGTAATTCGGACTGACCCATGTCATTAGGAATCAATTTAACTGATTTCAATCAGTAAGACTGAATAAGGTGCCCATGTACCTAAATTGATCCTAGTCCTAACCTATTGACTTGGCGAAGTTAGTGGGAGGACTTGACTTGGTGAAGTCAGTGGAAAAAATTTGGTCCATGTTCTTTCTACCCTTAAATCATAAGTAACCTAAATCTTCTAAATTATTAGATCCTTAAAATGACTAAGTTATAGAGATAACCGAGTCATAGCCTCCCATTAAGATGAATAATAATGAGTTTAATTTTCTGGATGGACATTGGAGGTGCCTTATACCTGGTGTTCATTTGATATTAGAATTACTATTCATCATATGATGATTAGGTTGCACTCTTTTAATGGTAATTAGATTAGCCAGAGCTTTCCTCGGACCTGATTATCATTGGTTTGATGCACTAAAGTCAATCATGTTAATTGTTAGACCTAACTAGATCTTTTTAGTGGAGGCTATAGCCTACTGAATTGGCTTTTGGGGCAAAACCTAATTACTAAAAATTATTTAAAGAAATAATTGATTATGAACCTACCTGTAGATGTACACGGGTTAGCTAGAGCTTTCTTTGGGCCCATTTGTAGTTATATGGGTTCCAATACCCACTAAGGAGTTAATGTAATATCTCGAATTGAATGTAGAGACTATCAATTTGTTAAAAATAGTAGAAGAATCTTTAGACTAAAATCCAAATCTTTAAGATTTAAATTTATTCAAGTACTAATTAGGTTTCATTTTTTTCTTTCAGATATATAGAATGGCTAATGCAAGTCTACTCCATTCACTATTGGATAGTGGCAAGCATTTAGAACCTAATTACAAGAAGTCTAGTATTGACCCTAATCAAGCAGACCCTGAGAGAAATAGTCCTCTTGACTCGAATAGGCTGAACAGAGATAACCAGCAAGATGTTGCTGGGCAAGAATGTTATATGATAACACCTTGCAATTTCACTATTTGTGATACATCTACCTGGGTATTAGATATCAAGAGACTAGTTCACATATGCAATTCGTTGCATGGACTTTAAATTAGTAGAAAATTTAAAGACAACAAAAAATTTCTTAATATTGGAGATGGAAGAAAAGTTTCAATCCTAGCATTGAAAACACTTGAGTAATTTTTCAAAAATAAAAATATTATTTTAAGTGACTATCACTATTATCCATCTTTTATGATGAACATAATATCTGTTGGACTTTTGGCTCAGGATGGTTATTATTTATCAATAAAAAAAAATTATTATGATATCATTATGAATGATATTATAATAATGCAAGAATAATTAAGAAATGATATTTATATTTTATCACAGTCTATTAGTGTAATGTACATGTCAAATAAACAACAAAAACTAGATAATGTCACTGATGCTTATCTTTGGTACTATAGGCTCAGTCATATAAATAAGAACAGGATTAACAGGTTAGTCAAGGAGCATATCCTTAACATCCATGATTATGAATCATTGGATACCTATGACTCCTACCTTCTTGGTAAGATGACAAAATCATCCTATACTAGAAAAGGTGAACAAGCCTCTGAGCTTCTAGGTCTAGTACATACTGATGTATGTGAATCTATGAACACATATGCTAGAGGTGGGTATTACTACTTCATTATATTTACTGATGATCTATCTAGATATGGGTACGTCTATCTTATGAAGAATAAATTTAATTCATTTGAAATGTTCAAATAATATCGAAATGAGATAGAAAAATAACTTGAAAAGAGTATTAAAACTCTTCGATCTGATCGAGGAGGTGAATACCTTTCCAACGAGTTTTTGACATATCTAGGAGAGAATGAAATTTTCTCATAAAGGATTCCTTCTAGAACATCCCAATATAATGGTGTGTCTGAAAGAAAGAATCGAACCCTGTTAGACATGGTTCGGTTCATGATGAGGTTTGCAAGTCTGTCAATTTCATTCTGGGGGTATGCACTTGAGACTGCTTGCTTTATTTTGAACAATATTTCGAGCAAGTCTATCGCAAAAACTCCATATAAGATATGGACTGGGCGTAGGCCGACACTCTCTCACCTTAGGATTTGGGGATGTCCGACTTATGTAAAATATTTGCAACCAGAAAAGTTTGGATCTAGGTTCGATAAGTGCTTATTCATAAGGTACCCCAAGAAAACTAGGGGTTATTACTTCTACCTTGCTAAAGAACAAAAGGTGTTCATTAGCAATAGGACAGTCTTTTTGAAAAAGAAGTTTCTTATTGAAGGAACAGCTACCTCTAATATTGAGTTTAATGAAGTTCGACAAGTGAAAGAACCGACACATTCTAGTGAGCCTGCAGAACTAGATTTGATAAGATCAAATCCAGAGTCCATTAAAAAGGCACCAAAGAGATCCGGTAGAGTACTACATCAATCGGATAGATACTATGGTTTCTTGGTTCGGGACGATGATCCTGTTGAACTAGATGAGAATGACGAGGATCCGATCACCTATATGGATGCCATGCAAAGGTCTGACTTCGATAAGTGGCTAGAAGCCATGAAGTCTGAAATGGAGTTCATGAAGATTAACAGTATATGGACACTAGTTGATCCACCTGAAGGGATAAAATTCATTGGGTGTAAGTAAATTTTTAAAAGAAAATGGAGCATAGATAGAAAGGTGGAGACCTATAAAGCCCGTTTGATTGCCAAGGAATATTGTTAGCATTATGATATTGACTATGATGAGATATTTTCTCTAGTGGCAATGCTCAAGTCCATTCGAATTATGCTTGCGATAGCAATATACCTAGATTATAAGATCTGGCAAATAAATGTGAAGACGGCTTTCCTCAATGCAGAGCTGGATGAAGAGGTATATATGATATAGTCTGAAGGATTCATATCCACAGACGAGTCCAAGGTGTGCGAGCTTCAAAGATCCATCTATAGATTGAAGCAAGCATCTCGGAGTTGGAACATGCATTTTGATAAGATAATCAAAACGTATAGCTTCGTTAAGAATGGAGAGAAATCCTGTGTGTATAAATGGGCTAATGGTTTTGTAAATATATTTCTTGTATTGTATGTCGATGACATTCTCTTGATCGAAAATGACATCCCTGCTCTATAGGGAATAAAGGTTTGGCTATCATCACAATTCTTCATGAAGGACTTAGGAGAAGCATCCTATATCCTAGGGATGAAGATCTATAAAGATCGATTTAAAAGATTGCTTGGATTGTCTCAGTCCACATATATTGATATCATGCTGAAGAGGTTCAACATGGAGAATTTCAAGAAGGGCTATCTTCCGATAGGCCATGTTCACTCTCGAAGAGAGATTGTCTGATAACTCCTCAAAAGAGAAGGTGTATGAATAGAATACTATGTGCTTTGGCAGTAGATTCTATTATGTATGCCATGATATGTATGAGACCAGACGTAGCATACTCACTAGAGGTAGTGAGCAAATACCTATCTGACCCAGGTGAGAATCACTAGAAGGTTGTGAAGACAATCCTGAAGTATTTAAGAAATACTAAGGTACAGTGGCTCATCTATGGAGATACTGACTTAAAACTTATGGGATATACTAATTTCAATTTCTAGTCAGATCATAATGATAGTAAGAGCATGTTAGGTTATATATTTATCCTAAATAGTAGAGCGGTCTGTAGGATGAGTTCCAAGCAATACACTATAGCCAATTCTATATGCGAGGTAGAGTATGTTGCAGCATCCGATGCTATGAAGAAAGCTGTGTGGCTATGAAAGTTCATCGACGAGCTGAGAGTGGCACCCTCTTTGGATGGTTCGGTTGTACTATACTGTGATAGCACTGGAGCCATAACTCAAGCGAAGGAGCCGAAGGCACATCAGCACACCAAGCATATTCTACCATGCTATCACCTTATACGAGAGATTATGGAATGAGGTGATGTCGAGCTTTAGAAGATCGATAGAAAGAAGAACATGGCTGATCCCTTTACTAAGGATCTCGAAATCAAAGAGTTCGACAATCATAAATGGAAGATGGTATTCGATACTTTTCTGAGTGGCTTTAATCTAAGTGGGAGTTATTGAAAAATATATCCTAAAGTCAATCATCTAGGTTGTAGATGGTTGAGCTAAATATAATTATACTTGAATTATTATAAATAAATAAATTTATTATTTTAGTATTTCATCACTCTTGTGCATCTTTCTGTAATGAACTCTCATGTGATAAAGTTCTTAGGACTATTTAGACTCGACAAAGAAGGATTTATCATTTAGTCCTTAAAATCAGTTTACGACCAAATGATTCATTGTTACCCAGGACAACAACGTATCGAGTGTAGGTCATTATGTGCCATAAGTGTTGGTTATCCTCTTAACCAAGAAATATGGAGATACTGTTATGACATGTAGGTGAAGTATAGAAATATATTTTACTAAATGTGACCCAACTGCGGAGCTCTTTACTATCAAGAGTTGCTCATGAAGGATATGGGTATAAGTATCCCTTAGACCTGAGATTACTATAGTAACTTGCAAGCAACTCACTGCACTTAGGTATCAGATTATCTAAATTTTTAATTCAATGATGGAAGGCTACTGAGTGCAGTCAAATACTTATGAAGTTGGTATGTGGGTCAAGATGGGATTGACCCCTTCAAGTATTAGAGCAAGTGCATCACTGTATTTCAATTTAGCGAATCCTCAATTGGGATAGTCCAATCGATGGACACTAAATTTTGAAATATACTATGGATAAATTTTAGGATTGGCAGTAAATTCTAGATCATCCTTTGAGCATCGAGGTCAAGAGGATGAATTATACGATAACCATATGCTACAGGTTCGTCATTATTGCATTACAACTTTTTAACCTATCCGGATATCGGGTACCATTGCTAGATGGTCACATCGATTAGTATAAAAAAATAGTTCTTATGCTATCGACTTAGGATTCGAACCTATAAGGTCACACACATAAGGAGTTCTTACCTGATCTAATGGCTGATCATGAGTCTTGATAACCTAGGACACTATGATCAAGAGTCCCACTGGATTGGAACTCTAAGTTTTACTCATTTAGTACTCTCTAATCAAGATTTTCACTGGTCTGAGATTCTATAATCATGAGTTTCATTCATTTAGTACATTAGGTTTAAGAGTCCCACTAGTTCGAAACTCTTCAGAAGTTTCATATTGATGGAACTCTATTGTCCGGACATCCATCCGATTGGGACTCTAAGATTATTGAAGAATTAATTAGTAATTTAATTATTGATTAGCTCAATTTGATTGAGCAATAAGGATTTTGATCAAGTTCGATCAAATTAAATTCGATTGGGTTTGATTCGATCAGGTCATAAAATGACCTAATCACTATGGAAGATTTGACCCTGTTTGATTAAGGGCTAACCTAATTAATTTTTAATTTAATTAAAATTTTATTAGGTTAGGTTAAGCTTTATTTGGTTGGATTTAACCTAATCTAATTGAGTCTTGAAATTTTGGTTTGGTTGAAACCAATTTGGAAAATTCAAAGTAAGTTTGAATTTAAACTTTCTCCTTGCGCCATCCTATTTTGACCTTTTCCTTCGTCACGCACATTATGGGATGTGCGTGATTTTTCTCCATGCTAATATCAGAAGTTGTCATCCTCTTCTTTAGCTTTTGACCTGGTCCAAGTGTTGTATCTAGTTGATATTGGTTTTGAATTTTGAATTCAAAACTGTTGGTTAACTCTCTAACTTCCCATCTTTATCCATTCACCTCTCCATGCCCCATTTTGGTTTTGTTGCATATTTTGATATGCTTTTCAGCATGGGCACATAAAAGGAGAGTCCTTCTATGTGTTATCCACTTCTAGTAGGCATTGGAGGTGGGTAAGAATCAAACTTGAATTTTGAATTCAAGTTTAAACCACTTATCCTATCCACGCGTAATGTACACTGTGGTCGCCCATTTAAAAATATTTTTCACCTAGGCATGCATGGTTTTATGTAAAGGATTAGAGAGGGGTGTGGGAAGGTTTCTTAGAGAGAGAAATCCAATAGGGCGCACTTACCTTGGGCAAGAGAAAAGTCCAGAGAGAGAGAATAGAACTCTTGCACCCATGCTTCCTCTCATGCTATTTTTGAATTTTGTTTTCTTTACTTGTTAATTTAAAATTGTTTTGAATGTAGGCAACCTGTAGGAAAGAGTCTCCTTTATCCATGAAAATTTGTTTCATGAAGAAATTCATCCAAGAAAGGGTGTGAGAGAGTTTTCGGGCATCAGGATTTTTGGTGAATGCAAAACCCTAGAGTTGGGACTCTAGGTTCGGATGGAGAGATCGAGTGCTGTGAGCATCGAATCACCATCAAATTTAAAATACCACTTCAACATCCTCCGAAGCACATGTTTTGAGTTTTTAGAGTATTCAGAAGATCAAAAAAAAGATGATCGATTAGATTGATCGAGATCAACCGTCAAAGGCCCCGAAGAGGAGCTAGCACTCCAATGGAGTTGATCAGGATCAGGAGCTCCGTGTGGACCATCCATAGAGGTCAAACAAGTGTGTGGCTACAGCATGATACCATAGATTCTTTCGATGGATTCAGATCATGGAGATCAGCTACTCATGCATAGGTATCAAGTTCTGAAATCGAATCGATCAGCAAATATGATTTGCCGATCAATCACATTTAAATTCTAAATTACATATTAGCATGTCTAGATCATGAGTAGGATAATTGATATGATCAATGTATGCTATAGAATTAATGTTTGATTAATTTTAGCTTTCACTGCTATAAATATTTGAAAAAGTTTTGAATTGCATGCTACATGCCCTACTTGATTTCCAACACCACGTGCAACTCTCGTAGATCCTTTGGATTAATCACAATCCGAGTCCAAATAGAAAACCCCATCTTATTCTATTCATCTTCATCAAGCTGGCTCTATTAGGGGTTGAGCTGGTTCAACTGCATCTCGTCCGAACTTCTGCTTTTTGTCTGCCTGAGAGGGTTAGCTCGATTATGGTTTGAGCTAGCTCGATCTCAGCTCGAACTGACTTGATCCTATATTCGAGCTAGCTTGACTACTTGATAATTTGATTCTCCTCTACTGTAGGTTGAATTCGAGGCATTAAATCCTAATAGTAAATCCCTCAGATTATATCATATACACCTCTTCGGTAAGCTCTCCATTCAGAAAAGCTGTATTCACATCTATTTGCCAGATCTTATAATCCAGATGGACAGCTATCGTAAGCATTATTCGAATGGATTTAAGCATTGCCACAAAAAAGAATGTCTCATCATAGTCAATACCATAATGTTGACGATATTCCTTGATAATCAGATAGACTTTATAGGTCTCCACATTTTTGTCTATGCCCCTCTTCCTTTTGAAGATTCATTTACACCAAATGGATTTAACCCCTTCAGATGGGTCAACCAATATCCACACATCATTGATTTTTATGAACTCCATCTCAGACTTCATGGCCTCGAGCCATTTCTCAGAATTAGGTCTCTGCATTGCATCCATATAGATGATCGGATCCTCATTATTCTCATCAAGTTCGATGGGATCACCATTCTGAATCAAAAAATCATAGTATCTATCCAGCAGACATGGTACTCTACCAAATTATCTTAATGGTGCATGTACATTGGGCTCCAAATTTGATCTAATCAAATTCAATTCAAGTTTAGCCATAGGTGTCAATCTTTCTATTTGTTGAACTTCGTCAAGTTCAACCTTAGAGGCAACGATTCCTTCATCAAGAAACTTCTTTTCTAAAAAGATTGTCTTAAAGCTGACGAACACCTTTTGTTCATCAGCATGGTAGAAAATATATCCTTTGGTCTCTTTTGGGTACCCTATGAATGTGCACTTGTCAGACCTAGGTCCAAGTTTATCTATGATTAACCTCTTCACATAAGCCGGACACCCCCAGACCCCAAGGTGTGAAAGTGCTGGTTTATGCCTTGTCCATATCTCATATGGAGTTTTAATTATACACTTACTTGAAACTCTATTTAATAGATAGCAAGTCAATTCGAGTGCATATTCTCAGAAGGATATCGATAAGCTGACGAAATCCATCATGGATCGGATCATGTCTAACAGAGTCTGATTCTTCCTTTCAAACATACTATTTTGTTGTGGTGTTCCTAGAGGATTCCACTGGGAGAGAATCCCATTCAATCCTAGATATGTAAGAAACTCATCAGAAAGATATTCTCCTCTTCAGTCAAACCAAAGAGTTTTAATACTCTTCTAAGTTTATTTTCTACTTCATTTTGAAATTGTTTGAACATTTCAAATGAATTTGACTTATGTTTCATCAAATAAACATATCCATATCTAGATAGATCATCTGTAAAAGTGATGAAGTAGAAATATCCATCTCTGGCACCTATGCTCTTTGGTCCACATACATCAGTATGTACTAGATCTAAGAGCTCAGTGGCTCTCTCATCTTATCCAGTAAAAGGTGACTTGGTCATTTTACTAAGAAAACAAAATTCATAGGTTGGAAGTGATTCACAATAACTGACTTCGAAAATTTCCTCTTGAGTCAACCTATTTATCTTATTCTTATTTATGTAACCTAGCCTATAGTGCCATAAGTAGATATCAGACAGACTATCTAATATAGGGTGCTTGTCAGTTGAATAGACTATATCAATAGGTTGTGATAGCATGTACACACCATTATTCAAATATCTAGAGAAAACAGTAACATCATTCATAATGATATTATAAAATTATTTTTTGATTAAAATTTCATAAATATCTTTGGCCAAAAGGCCTACAAAAATAATATTCAAAAAGAAACTAGGACAAAAATGACAATTATTAAGAACAATAGTATGGGACTCAAATATAAGTTTTAAGATTTTTAATGCTAAAATTGAAACTAGTCTTCTATCTCCAATATGCAGGAACCTCTCACCTTGCTCAAATCTCCTACTGATCTACAATCTCTACAACGAATTACAAATATAGTAAGGGCTACCGATATTCAATACCCAGCCAATAATATCATAAATAGAGAAATTACAATGAGTTATCATATAAATATCTTGCCTAGCAATAGCTTGCTTCTTTTTCTATCTGTTCGGATCTAGGAAGACAATGTACTAAAGATAGTTCCTCTTTCAATGCCCCTGCTTCTTGCAAAAGAAGCATTCAGCTTGACTCTTATCAGGCTTTATCTTTCTGGTCTAATCCTGCATAGATGTCCCAGTCTGAACTTATACCTTCTTGCTCTTCTTCTTCTTGTTCTTCTTTCCTTTCTTAAAGGATCGAGAACTAGAAACAGAACCTCTCACTAAGTTCACCGACTTCTTATGAAGTTGATGATCCTTCTCAAAGTTTTGAAGTAACTCCAGTAACTCATGGTAGTTTAGTTCCGGCTTTGTCATTCTATAATGAGTGAGAAATGAAAAATAGGACTTAGGCAGCAAGTTCAGTATTGCATCTTTTCCCAAGTTATTCATGCAAGAGAAATCCGAGCTTGCTCAAGTGCTCCATCAGCTCGATCATATACAGTACATAATAAGTGACAGAAGCCCCATCCCACATCCTAGCATTGAAGATGGTACAACTAGTCTTGTGCCTCTCAATATTATCGGACATGCCAAAAAAATCCACCAACACTTAAAGCATATCTTTTAACTGAGCCATCTCAAACCCACGACTAAACTCGTCTCTCATGGCTACCAGCATAATACAGTGCACCATGGTTCGATCACTAAATCACTTCTGATAAGTATCTCTGGCTATTCCATATGCATTAGAAGCTGGCTCCTCAGGTGTTGGATTTATCAACACATACAAGATTCGTTCATGCTCCAAGACTATCTTCAACTTTTGGTACCAACTACCAAATTTGGATCCCACCAACTTATCATTATCTAACAATGATCGGAGTGATAGGAAAGTGACCATATCTACATAAAGAAAAATCAAAATCTAATTAGTAATTGATTCATTAACCTAAAGATTTAAACTTTAATCAAAAGATTTTTTTACTATTTTATTTGAATTGATAGCCTCTATCTCTAATTTGAGGAATTATCTTAATTCCTTAGTGGGTACTAGAATCTATATAGACTACACACAAGCCTAACTTTGGTTGGTCAACCTATGTACATTTAAAGATAGGTTCATAATCAATTATTTCTCTAAATAATTTTTAGTAATTTAATTTTTATCCCAGTTCCTAATCAGTAGGCTTTAGCCTTCACTAAAAAGGTTCCATTAGGTCCAACCATTAACATGACCATACTTGGTCCATCTAACCAATGAATGATTAAGCCCAACTTTGGTTGGTCAATCTAACCACCATTTAGAAAGATGCGCTTAAGAAATCATATCATAAATGATAATTCCATCAGCCAATAAGCACCAGGCCTTTAGGCCTCCAATGATTATCCAACTAATGGACTCATTATCGCCCACTTAATGGAAGGCTATGATCTAGTTATCACCATAACTATTCCATTTTAAGGATCTAATAATTTTAGAGAATTTAATTGATTTGATTTTAGAAAAGAGAAGGTCAAATGAACCAACTTCTCATGATCCTCCTACTGGCTTCACCAAGTCAGCTTAAGAGAGACTATTAATAAGCTGGTCTAGGAGCACCTAAATCAGTCACACTGATTTACCTAAATGACATAGGCAGCTCGAATTGTTAAATGATCTGATCAAAACATATCTCACCAAGAAGGCCAGGTAAGTAAGATCGATAGGAGGGTCTGTCAAAACTTGCCTTAGACACCATCGAAAATGGTCAGATAATGGACTGCCAATTAAAGACCATCGGTCTGGAATGTCAGACTTACCTTAGATACCAACTTGTTTAATTAGTCTCGATTAGATTAACCTAACAGTTCGTGCTAGACCACAAAGCCAAAAATCAAATCCATCTTAGGTCTTGTTAAAGACATGAACTTGACCAACTACAACTATTATAATTAATCTAGAGAATCCTTGATTTAATCTAAGATAATAATTGATTGGATTTAGTCAATTCTCTAATTAAGTTCATTCTTTAATCTAACCTCAGATCTAACCCAATTAATGGACCTAATTTTCACTAACCCATTAACCCAATGTATTATGATTTGTGTCTTAGGATCTTCAATTCACAATCTTAGATCCTACTACAACAGAAACAGGTTTTAGCAGTGATTTTTATTATCTTTAGTGATGATTATAATCACTGCGAAAGGGTTTATTGGCAAAAGGCATTATGCCACCTAAGGTAGCATTGGGAAAGGTTTTACCGGTGATTAATGGTAGTGTCGGTAAAGGCCTTTTAATTGCTGCAAAAGGTCAGCACTTTTAGCGGCAAATATTTGTAGCATTTATTTTTGTTGTGATAGAATATTCGGAGATAAGGGTTGAAAAACCTATTGCGGCAATTACAATCGCCAAGAAAGCCAGGACTTTTAGTGGGAAATATTTATGGCTTTTTTTTTTTGCCATAATAGATCATTCGCTAGATAAGAATTGAAAAATTTGTTGTGGTAATTACAATCGCAGGAAAAGCCAGGACTTTCAATGGCAAATATTTATGGCATTTTTTTTTGCCGTAATAGATCATTTGATAGATGAGAGTTGAAAAATCTGTTGCGGCAATTACAATCGCCGAAAAAGATTTTAAATTTTCAACCGGATGACCCCACCAATGAATGGTTACAATCTGTATTAGATAATTATAATTGCCAAATACAAATTTTCAATTACAATCTATAGATAACTCTTCTGAGGCCACTAATTTATTGTATCACTAGATTCATGCCAATTAAAATTCTTACATCAAATTCATGGTGCAACAACATTTTCATGAATCCACTGATTGTATGGTACATGTTTACTACTAGAGTTAATCACAAGACAAAAAAGTAGTAATCCGAAGATTTTGCAAAAACAATCCACATTCTTGTCATTATGCAATAGTGAAGTACCTAACCTTCATACATCTCATTTGTAACAAAATCTAAAAGCAAGACCATGCCCATGATGCAACATGTACATATACATATGCCAAAGGTCAAAGTACATTTGACAGTTCATCTTTCCTGCATTCAATTATTAGTAACTTAGGACATGGATTTAATACTAAAATCAAAGTTGATGCATGTTAACTGTCTACCATTCTCTCCGATCATCCTCATGATAAGTGTGTACGAATCCTACAATGGAATGGTCAAGCAATTAAAAAGAGAACAGAAAACAGAAAAATTAAAGCAAATAGAATATGTTGCCCTTCCCTAAAAATATATTACAGCATCAGTTCAAGTAACTTGATCTATGACATGGCATATGTAATAATTAATAAAGAGATCTAGTAGCCAAACAAGCATACAGGAGTAAGATGAAAAAGAATAAACATAAAGATTGATTAATTAATGTACGTTTGTTATTTGTCATTAGCAGTCCAAAGTAGTTTCAAATGTCTTTTGGGGGAAAGGAGCTGCAACAAAAACACATGCAATTTTTATGTGGCTCAGGGAATATACACTTATGAAACATAATGCCAACAATGTTAAAAGCTATACCAAGTTGAATTCTAGCTGAATTCTAAGATATAGACTCCAAATGCAACTGTTGTGGCTTAGCATTACTTATTAATATAGTTCAGCCAATAAAGACAGAGAAATACCAAGTTAAGCATATAGCACTTCATTACTCCAAATGCTTTGAACTATTTATCGTGGTGGTTTGTGGGACACCTTCAGCAAACAAAGGCTGTGTTTTGAAAACTGGCATAAAATTTCTAAGCATGGACCTACAATCTACGTTGCTCTGTCAAATCTTGTACTTTGTTTCTGCCAATATATAGCATCAAAATAGGCATCACTATTTTGATGGGATGTAATAACGAAGACCAAAAAAGATGTACCAAGGATAAAGACATTATTGGATGCAACATGCAGAGGGGAAAAAGAAATCTAATTCCAAACTAGATGTGAATGGAATGTTATTTTATTTCTCAGTTTCCAAGGGTATATGTGCTGTATTTTAAGTCACTATAGACCATCATAAACAAATTTGGACTGATGATTCGAAGGGAGGTTCATGTTAGAAGAAGCTTGCATTAGAATCAAGAAGGTTTTTCCCAGTGCCAAAGCCCCTTAGTGTGCAAAATGGATGATACAATGGGTTGTAAGTAGGATATTGAGACAGGACTAAGTGATATGCTATTGCAATAAACATTCAGCATTTAGAAAGGGAGCAACATACTGCAGAGCCACCAAACATAAACATAAACATATTGTAGTTAAAAAGATTAAAAAGGCAAATGGTATAATCTTGCAGTCATGCCCTAAGAAACTATTCAAGAATCTCTAAATGCCTAATGAGTGGACCAGAAAAGATTAACATATGTAAAAAAAAATTATTACATACATCAAGTAATGATACTCACTCAAGTGAGGCATCTTCCATGCAAACAGAACATATCTTAAGAAGTTAACATTAGACACACCTCTATGTTAGGGTGGATAACATTAGCAAATAATTTCAACGCCTTCAACAAAGCAATATAATTGATCATCTCATGAAAATAACATGATGAGTTGAAAAATATAAAGTGTAATAATAAATATAAAGTTGTAATTAAAACTGCAGCTGCTTTTTCATGCAATTCCAATTACAAGATTTAGACTCTTTCCTGCAGTTTGAAACTGCCTGCAACTGCAATTATAGGCTTCTAAACTGCTATTTTGGGTGTTTTCAGTTTAAATTAAAATGTACAGCTAATTTCATCTGTACATTTTGAGATTTTTCTTGGCTGTTAATTTTATTGCAGGTGAGTTATGCTCTTGGAGCTCTATACTATCTCTGTAATCCTTTGACTAAGAAAGAGATCTTGAAACCAGAAGTTGTTGAAGTAATAAGAAAATATGCTGCAGCTGAAGGTGTTAATGTGACTTTTAGCAATCTGGCCAATGCATTTTTGGACAAGCATGTAAACCAATGAAATTGATAAATGCTGAAAGTAAGATTGGTGTAATTCATCAGTTCTGATATTCCATGCTTAACACCTTTATTATTACATTTCATATTTATTTACCTCGATATCTTCTCCTCTTATGAACAACTTCTCTTATGTCTGGCAACTGCAGGCATAAGCTTTAGACAACAAAAGCAAGAAAGCAATATAAATAAATCGGGTAAACGACAACCAACTCCAGCTACTCCAGCTAAATACTGCAGCATCAAAGCTGGTCACCTCCTAAAGTTATAGATCTGAGGCAAAAGCTTTATAGAACATAAGCTGTAAAGCAACAAGAAGACAAATCTAGTGAAAACACAACTGATTCCGGTCAGGTTCTGTTGGTACAAAATCTGATCGTCGCTGGAGAAGCGTTGGAGTTGAAGAAGATGAGGTCACCGCCGATGACCTACAAAATAAGTCTCATCCAAAGCCTGAGGGGGTGGCTCCAGCAAGACCCTTCGACGATCAAGTTAGCTCTTTCGGCCAACAGAAATGAAGTACTCAGTAGAGAAAATTGTAGAGTCCCAGAAGGAAGAAGAGAGTTTGAAGAAAACGTATCTGGAGTATCCCTTTTATAGCCCCAGAGCCTATAACACGTTGGATTTGTTACGGAGGGTGGTGTCCATTGTCATGACATGCTAGTTTGTTGGAGATCTAACAGCTGGAGTTCGGACGGAGCAATTACAGGCGATGAAGGGCTCTTGGACATTGTTGTTCCGGAGGAGTTCGGAGGTTCTCAAGATTGATCGTGCGTTAGCTTTTATTCGCTATGTTAAAGGTGTACGCCATGGTCCTTTCAAGCGGTTAGAAGAGAAGTCCGGCAAGGGTTCGACCGATGAAGAGGTCCGAAAGACATCCAACTGAAAGGAGTCTGGCTGTGAGGGGTCCGCCTGGATCAAGTATTGACTGATGGCCACAATAAGCAAGCGCAACTGAAACACTGACGTCTCTATTGTTCCTTTGAGGTTCGACCATTCCTAGGGTTGCTCATCGGTGAATAATGATAAGATGCTGAAGTTCATCTGGGAGCAGATCAGAAGAAGTTCAACTGTTGGAGAAGTTCTACTGAAGGAGAAATCCAGAAGGAGTTCGACTAAGATTCTGCCAAAAGGAGGATCTAAGAAAGTTCATCCGAGTGGAACCACATAGGTTACCGAAAGAAGATTGGCCGAACGAGATGCACAGGAGCCGAGAACTTAGCCGATTCTCTAGGGCAAAAGCATTAACTATTCAAGTTCGTCTGGAGAAGAAATCTGCAACACCCCATTGAATCCAAAATTGGTCTACCCAACTAATCAGATTATCTAACTGCAGTGTTGAAGGTCAGCCATTTCAGAATGATTTAGAGTTTGAATACTCCTACGGATTGAGATTCAGTTGTTATAGCTGCAACCGGACGAAATTGATCAAAGTTAGAGTCTTAGCCGAACTTCGGCAGGCATGAATTTACACTCGGATGAACTTTCTTGGATCCCTCTTTTGGCAAAATCTTAGTCGAACTCCTTCTGGATTTCTCCTTCAGCAAAACTTCTCCAGCAGTCGAACTTCTTCCGAACTGCCCTCAGACGAACTTTAGCATCTTATCACTATTCATCGATAAGCAATCCTGAGAATGGCCGAACCTCAAAGGAATAGTAGAGACACCAGTGTTTTAGTCGTGCTTGCTTATTGCGGCCATCAGTCAATACTTGATCTAGACGGATCCCTTATAGTTGGACTCCTTTCGGTTGGACATCTTTTAGGCCTCTTCGCCAATCAAACCCCTGCCGAACTTCTCTTCCGGCCGAATTCCTTCCAGCCATCTGAAAGGACCACGACGTACACTTTCAACATAGCGAATAAAAGCCAACGCACGATCAATCTTGAGAACCTCCAAACTCCTTTGGAACAACAATGTCCAAGAGCCCTTCATCACCTGCAATTGCCCCATCCGAACTCTAGCTGTTAGGTCTTCAACAGACTAGCACGTCACGACAATAGATACCACCCTCCGTAACAAATCCTACATGGCCCTGAACGATCCACTACCAAGTGGTTGCGGCTGTTACTATCAATTTGTTATAGGCTCCGGGGCTATAAAAGGGATACTTCAGATACGTTTTCTTCAAGCTCTCTTCTTCCTTTTGGGACTCTGCAACTTTCTCTATTGAGTACTCCATTGTTGTTGGCCAAAAGAGCTGATTTGATCATCGGAGGATCTTGCCGGAGCCAACTCCAGGCTCTGAACGAGACTTATTTTGCAGGTCACCGATAGCAACCTCGACTTCTCTGACGTTAACCAGATTTTGCACCAATAGGTTCTGTTAACTTCTGAACAAAAAGCCTCCAAATAATAAGCAGCCAAATGAAAAACAAAAGATATAGATACCTGAGTTTGCAGTGTTAAAAATGCATGCATCAAGATGTTATGGATCAGCAATTAGAAGCCCATTAACAATAATGATCCAAAATGAAAGGAAGGCCGAAGATCCTTCAAGAATAAATTTCCTTGATGCACAACTAACAAAGGCTAAATTGGTCTATTCACCATGCAATCATCCCATTCTTTTAAGTCCAGAAGAAGAACGAAGACCAAGCAACCAAGGCTTGAACAATAAGCCCTCCTATGCCCAGAACATTTAATCCAAAGCAAATCAAGAGTAGCATCTATGGAGGCTCCGACAGGTTTACATCTTTAAATCCACTGGTCATGCATCTCAGGCACATTTTTGCAATATCAACGTCTCTGCCTACAGTAAGCATTTCTCAATATCATAGGACTAGGATGACTTCTCAGTTCTCCCTTGACATATTTAACTCATCAAATGAAACCATCAATCAGTAAGAAACAAGATTATCGCATGGGTCCTGAAACAACCAATTTTTTTTATGGTACAATAAATTGATCCTCCCTTGCCATAACCCAACATGGTGTATCATGAGCAGGAAATTATAATCAGGTTGATCTGATTTTGCATGATTATTAAATAGGTTTGTTTTAGATTTAGAGTTCTGATTTATTTAACTCATTTTGATGTACTTAATAGTTGGATGGATCATGAAACTATCTATTTTAGTTCATTTAAGACATACTTAATCTATTTAAACCAACTCAATCAACCTAGTTTTTTAAAATAGGTTGGACTCAAAAACAACAGAAAGATAAAGTGGTCGGTATGCAAAAAAGTGGTATGATATAAGCATGACCATAAAATTAAAAAATAGTATGATATTGTTCATCCATAACATTTAACAATGAAAGATACTGTTCATCCTAGTATCTAACAATGAAAGATTATTTTAATCTTAATTTTCGAAAAGAAAAGAATGAGGATCTCATATTGTTCAAACTTGAAACATCCTTAGTTGTCCAGCATTCCGATCATTTTGATACTTTCTTCATTTAAAAAATATGACCTAAATGAAATAGCAAAGAAAAATAAGTTAATCCCAATATAAATACATTTATTAACCACATGTAATCATCCATAAAGTATATCATACCAAACTTGAGTAATGAAATATTAAAATGAAGTCTTCTATTGAAAAATTTAGAACTCATTAAATATCCAAAGTTCTTTGGCCTAACCTATGAGATCTCCAATGGATCTTGTCCATGCGATCTCCTTGCCTTTCAATAACTCAATGCAGTTTCTTTCGTCCCCTTACAAATATTGGTTTTTGTTCATTTGATTTTTCATTTAGTTTTTCAGATTACTAGTCTATACCTATTAAATTTAGATTGCCTTGAATATCATTGCTAAATCTTTATTGCTCTCCATTTAGGTTCCATAAAGCATTTTATAGTATTACTTATAAAATACCATGCTTTACCTTGACTTGGAGGTTGAGATATGAAAGGAATTAGAGTGGTGTTGCGTTGTCCCTGAATCCATTGTGTATTCCCATGAGCACTAGAAGCATCTGGAACCTACTAAAAATGTAAAAAGAAAATCATTTTACTTGATTATCATTAATCCAACAAATGATATAAAATTATAAAAAAAATATTACCTGTCTATTTTCTCTATCATTTGAACTTAAAGGCAAGTCTTCAGGACGTATGAACTTACTCATATATGATTTCATCAAAGCAAGCTTAGCTTTTAGATTTTCTTGCTTATGTTTTATGACATTCATCTCCTCAAGATGAAGTTGTTGCATCACTTTCATGTTTTCTTGCAACTTATGCATCCGAACTCTTTCCTTTGATGGCATGCTACTCGAAGAAAGTTCACTACCTTTACCCCACATCTTGGAGGGAGTTGGACCAAGTCCTAAACCACGTACTTGATCAGCTCTTTCTACCCCCATCACCTGTGAGTATATATCACCATCCCAAGCAACACTATCTCTAGATTCTTCATCATTATGTTGATTGTTGCTTAGTTTTTCCAACATCATCACCTATTTATAGAAAAGAAGCAAATCAGTTTGAAAGAAACAAAGTAAAAATATATATATATATCGTGCACAAAAATTGTATATATTGAAGGATCATATATGCTCACAATCTTTTGGACTGATTCACTATCAAATTGAAGAAAAAATCCTATTTTTCGAATTAGGTTCGTTCAGATCTGATTGGATCAAGAGAGATATTTCAAAAATTTCTCTCTTGAATCCATATCAGATCTAAGACTTTTCAGATCTGATATTATTAATCTAATAAAAAATAAAATAAAAATAAAAAATAAATTAAATCTAAATTAATTTTATCTTATAATGGATAATCAGATTATCCTGTGATGATTCCGATGTCTTCCTGAGGTTCTAGATCTAGCCATGTAAGTGCCTGGCCTCTACCGGTATCCACTCGGATAGGATCTAAAGATCTTCTCCTTCTTTATCACTTCTCCAAGTATCAAATCTGGATCTAATTTGGAGGATCTTCAAAACTTTTTTTGAAGATCGGGTGTCATCTCTTGCAGCAATGCTGCCTTCTTTCTTTTTCATCGCCTTTCTCTTGCTTGGATCGCACCAAACTGAAGCCCAAAGGTCCTTGGGCATGGATAGAAGAGAGAGGACCTGAAGATGGTGTGGAGGAGGGAGAGGAGCAGCCTTGTGGCATGGGCAATGGACTAGGGATTTAAATCCTAGGCGTAGACAGGGTTTATATAGACCCTACTATGCCATGCAGTGCCATATCATCCCGATCAATCACATTGCTTCATGCAATCAGATCTAAATCTGATTGATGGAATGACATCACCTAATCCAATCAGATGAGAGCCCCTCTGAATCATCCTTAGATGGCACCAAAACTGATCAAAGTCTAGTCTTTGGTGCCACCTAGATAGAATCCCTGAAGCAACCTGGAGTTCCATCTGTTTAGAACTCCAGGCATCACAATCCATGAGTGCACATCTCCCTAAGCGTGCACCCCTTATCCTCCTACATTTTAGCAGGTGGACTGGTCCAAATATTCTTTTCTATGATAGTTTGATACATAGGCAGATGTCTAGGTGTCAAAGATCAACGTTTGACCAAAGTCAAAAGACAAGATTTAGCAGATGATGAAAAATGGCAGGTGTTGTCTCAAATTCATCTCATAAATTAAGACAATCCTTTTCTGATCTAGACAAGCTCCAGTCAGACCAAGTAAAGGTACCTAAGTGAGCCTAAACATATTTGGCTCGGTTGAGATAACTTTTAATGATAATTAAAGGAGAATATTAGGCTCAATCATGTGCTAGCACGATTTTCTTGAATCTAATTAAATCTAATTCAAATCAACTGACCTGGATTAGTCCAATTGATGATATCTAGATCCAAACTCTTGTTTGTGTGATCCAGTTAGGTTCAATTCTGTATGATAATGAGATATGTCATGATCTTTATCATCGATATCATCGAAACACCTTTCGATGAATCAGAACTTTTTTGATTCAGACAATTAGAATGATCGATCATCGAAATCATTCTAATTGCTCTTAAAATCCACCAGTGACACCTAGTTGCATATGGTGGCAACCCATTAGAACTAAAAATGAATCTCTCGATGTAGTTACCTATGTGGTTAAGTTCTTCTATCTTGATCTCCGATCGAATTAGGATTAAGGGAAACTCGTCAAACCCTAATATCCATCATATGATTAATCATTTGATTCAAGTCCAATGTGAAAATCTTAATAGAAACTCTTTCTATTATTTTACTCTGCCATGGCCATGGGCTTATCAACTTGATTCTCGTGATCATCATAGGGCTACTTCTCATCTACCGAGGTAGATAGATTTTCTCTTGGTGCAATCCAATTCCTACAATGAACATGCTATAGCCAACATACACCTCAGGATTCCGAATGGCTAGGAGATCGAGTCATGATGTAGTCAAACTATAACACCCTTAAGGTGAACTATCAATGCACCTCAGATCAAAGAACCAGACACACAACTGCAGCTTCGAGCCAGTCATCGACAAGAAGGTAGACTTCCTAATGACTGCTCGAGGTGGTCACGCTCAGTGCCCTCGTTCTCTAACGAGTATCTGTACTCTCGCTCCGATGTCTCTACATCGTAGACTCAAGACTTATCTACTATAAAGAAGCAATTATACACCAACCTTCCGAATCAATCACCATCCTCATGATGATCCTTTGGTCAGAAGCATTTTATGAGTTAATAACAAAAATTCATGTCTTAAATTTTCAACTCTTGAAAATAAGAATTATCATTACCATTAACTCAAGGAATGTATCACAGATACTAAATACACATTATGATAGAAAATAATCTATTTTATTATTTATAGTTAAAATTATAATTTTATCCTTAGAAGTGTATAACAAGTGTTAGCTAATTCTGGCTTCTAGGGCACACATATCTAACAAACTCTCACTTGACCTAAAGTCAATTGGTTACAAATCTAAGTTTCATCTTCTTAAGATGGGCTTCGATCTTCTACTGGCCCAACGACTTTGTAAATGGGTCTGCTGCATTGTCTGCGGTATCGACTCTCTTGACCTCGACGTATTCCTTCTCGAGGTAATCACGGATGAGGTGGTATTGCTGCTATATGTGTTTGAATTTTTTATAAGACCTTGGCTCCTTAGCAAGGGCTATGGCACCATTATTGTCGCAGTATAAAGGAATGGCATTTGATGGCATCACTCTAATTTCTATGGTGAACTTCTTGTATGAGAATGCCTCCTTCGTAGCTTCTGACGCAGCGATGTATTCTACTTCCATGGTGGAATCTACTATTACTATCTATTTGAAACTCTTCCAATTGATAGCACCACCATTACACATAAATAAATTTTTAGATGTCGACTTTCGATCATTTATATCGGACATAAAATCCAAGTCTGTATATCCCTGAACTTGGAGTTCTCCATTACGAAAAATCAAGAACATATCCTTAGTTCTTCTTAAGTACTTAAGGATACATTTCACAAAAGTCCAATATTATTCATTTGGATTTGATTGATATCTGCTTGTGACACTCACAGCATGGGCTATATCAAGTCATGTACATAACATGACATACATGAGGCTCTCTATTGTAGAAGCATAAGGAATCTTGCTCATGCATTCTATCTCCTCAGGTGTGCTAGGGCACATCTTCTTGGAGAGATGAATGCCATATCTGAAGGATACCAAATCCCTCTTGGAGTTTTTCATGCTAAACCTTTTTAGCACTTTCTCTATGTACTTTTTCTATTAAAAGACCTAGCATTCTATTAGGTCTATCTGTATAGACTTTGATTCCAAGAATGAAGGATGCTTCTCCTAGGTCTTTTATGGAGAATTCCTTAGATAACCATATTTTAACCGTGGTCAACATAGGAATATCATTCCTAATAAGAAGGATATCATCTATGTACAGTATAAAGAAGACAATAGTGCTCCCATTGACCTTTCTAAACATACATGGTTTCTTCTCATTCTTGATGAAACCAAATAATTTGATCACATCATTAAAACGAGTATTCCAGCTTCGAGATGCTTGCTTTAAGTCCATATATGGACCTTTGCAGCTTGTATACTTTGTGATCAGTATCACTGAATATGAAATCCAGTGGCTATTCCATATAGATATCTTCCTCAAGATATCTATTTAAGAACATCATTTTCACGTTTATTTACCATATTTCATAATCATAATAGGCTACAATAGCAAGCAATGTATGAATGGATTTAAGCATGGCTACTAGCAAAAAGATATCCTGATAGTCAATGTCTTCGTGTTGACTATAACCTTTTGCCACTAATCTGACTTTGAATGTCTCTACATTTCTATCTACACCAATCTTTCTCTTGTAGATCCATTTACACCCAATAGTATTATAACTTTTGGTGGATCTACCAAGGTCCAGACTTGGTTTGAGTGCATCGAGTTAATTTCTAACTTCATTACCTCTAACCATTTCTCAGAGTCGATATCTGATATCATCTCGTTATAGGTTCTAGAATCATCACCATGAACTCCATTACCTACGAGGAATATTTTCTCTACTTTCTCTAAAATAGTACCTAAGTACCTCTCAGGGGGATGAAAAACTCTTTTCGATCTTCGAGATGGAGGAGGTAGTGATCGTATTACCTCAACCTGATTTGGTTCCAAATGGTCCTTAGCTCTTTGCTCTTGGGAGACTTTCTTCTTTAGCTTGATCAGCTTTCCAATGCCGCCATCTTGAGTAAACTATTTTTCAAGAAAGATGGCATGTCGACTCATAATCATATTATGATCTTCTAAAATATAGAAATAATATCCTAGTGACTCTTTAGGATATCCTATGAATCGATCTTTAAAGGACCTATAATCTAACTTGTCTGCTTGTTGTCTTTTGACATGAGTCGAACAATCCTAAATTCTGAGATAACTCAGACTTGATTTCTTATCATGCCATATCTCATACGGTGTGGTAGGAACGATTTTAAAAGAAACCATATTTAGTAAATATATAGCAGTTAACAAACTGTGTCTCCAAAGAAAATTAGAAAGGTCTATGAAGCTCATCATGGATCAGACCATATCTAATAGGGTCCGATTTCTTCATTCTGAAATTTCATTGAGTTGAGGTATTCCAGATGGAGTCCATTGAGAGACTATGCCATTCTGCTTGAGATAGTCCAGAAATTTTCGACTAAGATATTCACCTCCTCGATCTGATCGAAGAACCTTAATGGGTTTTCTAGTTAACTTTTCTACTTCATGTCTGAATTTTTTAAACTTTTCAAAGGCTTCAGACTTGTGTCTCATAAGATACACATATACATACCGAGGCAAATCATCGGTGAAGGTTATGAAGTAGATAAAATTGTCTCTAGTGGGCACATCAAATGGGCCACATACATCGGTATGTACTAGGGCAAGTAAATCCGTGGCTCTTTCTTCATGTCTCATAAAAGAAAGTTTAGTCATTTTGCCATGAAGACATGATTCACAAATTGGATATGACTCGAAAGTCAATGGACTCAATAGCCTAATTTGCTCTAATTTATTAATCTTTTCTTCTGCTATATGACCTAGTTTAAGGTGCCATAGATACCTATCGTTTGGACTATCCTTGGGTCATTTTGGTTTTATGGCATTCACATTTTGCTTGATATTAAAAATAGATACATCAATATGTAACTGGTAAAGATCGTTAATAAGAAAATCACTTGCAATTTTATTTCTTTCATTAAGAATGTTACAATGGTCCTTAAGAAAACTAATTACATAACCTTCTTGTGCTAAATATGAAATAGAAATTAAATTTCTGCTTGCTACAGGCACATAATAACAATTCCTAAATACTAAATCTAAATCAAATGATAGTCAAAGAGGATAGATTTTCACAACCATGATAACAATCCTTACTCCATTTCCAATGCATAGGATCATCTCACCATCCCTCAGCCTCCTGCTATCCTCAAGATCCTGCATGAAAGTGCACAAATAAGCACTAGAACTAGAGTCAAGCATCCAACTGAATGCAGAAAAAATCATAAGATTAGATTCAATAACGAGCATACCATAAGAAGGACCTGCCTCCTTCTTATTCTTCAGGGTAGCCAGGTATGAAGGATAGTTCCGCTTTTAGTGGCCGTCAGTGTTGCAATGAAAATATTTTTCTTTATCAGCAGCCTTTTTCTTTGGTTCTGCCTTCTTTTTCTTATTTCCTCCTTCCACCTTCTACTTTTTTACGAACTTTTTCTTCTTTTCAAAAGACTTTCTCTTGAAAGAAGTTCATTCCATAGCAAATACTGAGCCTTTAAAACTTTTTATTAAAAGCTTAGTAGTAATCAGTATGTTCATAAGCTCGACCAGAGTATTTTGAAATTTATGCATATGGTAGTTTATGATGAACTGCCCATATGCATTAGTCAAGAATTATAGAATTATATCATTCTGCAGATCCAAGTCCAACTTCACTCTGAGCTTCTCAAGCTCTTCTAAGTTCTTGATCATCATCAGACAATGATCTTGGACTGACTGTCCATCATTCATTTTAATCCTATTTTCTGGATCAGGTTCGTTCAGATCTGATTGGATCAAGAAAGATATTTTAAAAATTTTTCTCTCAGATCCAGATCAGATCTGAGACTTTTTAGATCTAATATTATTAATCAAATAAAAAAAATAAAATAAAAATAAAGAATAAATTAAATCTAAATTAATTTTATCTTGTAGTGGGTAATTAGATTATCCTATAATGATTCTGATGTCTTCCTGAGGTTCCGGATCTAGCCATACAAGTGCCTGACCTCTACCGATATCCACTCGAATAAGATCTGAATATCTTCTCCTTCTTTATCACTTTTCCAAGTATCAGATTTGAATCTGATTTGGAGGATCTTCAAAACTCCTTTTGAAGATCGGATGTCGTCTCTTGCAATAGTGCTATCTTTTTTCTTTTTCATCACCTTTCTCTTGCTTGGATTGCACCAAACTAAAGCCCAAAGATCCTTGGGCATGGATAGGAGAAAGAGGACCTAAAGATGACATGGAGGAGGGAGAGGAGTAGCCTTGTGGCATGGGCAATGGGCTAGGGATCTAAATCCTAAGCGTAGATAGGGTTTATATAGATCCTACTATGCCACGCAGTGCCACATCATCCCGGCCAATCACGTCACTTCGTACAATCAAATCTAAATCTGATTGGTGGAATGATATCACCTAATCCAATCAGATGAGAGTTCCTCTGAATCATCCTTAGAAGGCACCAAGATTGGTCAAAGTCTAGTCTTTGGCGCAACCTAGGTAGAATCCCCGAAACAACCTGGAGTCCCATCTATTTGGGACTCCAAGCATCATAATCCATGGGCGCATGCCTCCCTAGGCATGTGCCCCTTATCCTCCTACCTTTTAGTAGGTGGACTAGTCTAAATATTCTCTCCTATGATGGTTTGACATATGGGCAGATGTCTAAGTGTCAAAAGTCAATGTTTGATCAAAGTTAAAAGATAAGATTTAGCAGGTGATGAAAAATGGCAGTTATTATCTTAAATTCATCTTATAAATTAAGATAATTCTTTTCTGACCTAAACAAGCTCCAGTCAGATCAAGTAAAAATATCTGAGTGAGTCCAAATATATTTAGCTTAGTTGAGATAATTTTTAATGATAATTAAAGAAGAATATTAGGCTCAATCATGTGCTAGCACGATTTTCTTAAACCTAATTGAATCTAATTCAAATCAATTGATCTGGATTAGTCTAATTGATTGGATTAGTCTAATTGATGATATTTAGATCTAAATCCTTATTTATGTGATCCAATTAGATTCAGTTCTGTATGGAATGAGATATGTCACAATCTCTATCATCGACATCATCGAAACATCTTTCGATGGATCAAAACTTTTCTGATTCAGACAACTAGAATGATCGATCATCAAAATTATTCTAATTACTCTCAAAATCTATCAGTGATACCTAGCAGCATATGGTGGCAACCCATCAAAACTAAAAATGAATCTCTCGGTGCAGTTACCTGTATGGTTAAGTTCTTCTATCTTGAGCCTCGATCGAATTAGGGTTAAGATAAACTCGTCAAACCCTAATATCCGTCATATGATTAATCATTTGATTCAAGTCCAATATAAAAATCTTAATAAAAATTCTTTCTATTATTTCACTCTGCCATGGTGATGGGCCTATCGACTTGATTCTTGTGATCATCATAGGGCTACTCCTCATCTACTGAAGTAGATAGATTTCCTCTTGGTGTAATTTAATTTCTATAATGAACATGCTATAGCCAATATATACCTCAAAATTTCGTATGGCTAGGAGATTGAGTCATGGTGTAGTCAAACTATAACACCCTCAAGGTGAACTACCGATGCACCTCAGATCAAAGAATTGGACACACAACTGCAGCTTCAAGTTAGTCATCAACGAAAAGGTAGACTTTCTAATGACTGCTCGAGGTGGTCATGCTCAGTGCTCTCGTTCTCTAACAAATATCTATACTCTCGCTCTGATGTCTTTACACCGTAGACTCAAGACTCATCTACTATAAAAAAGTAATTGTACACCAATCTTTCGGATCAATCACTATCCTCATGATGATTCTACGGTCAGAAGCATTTTATGAGTTAATAATGAAAATTCATGTCTTAAATTTTCAACTCTTGAAAATAAGAATTATCATTGCTACTCAAGGAATATATCATAGACACTAAATACATATTATGATAGAAAAATCTATTTTATTATTTATAGTCAAAATTATAATTTTGTCCTTAGAAGTGTATAACAAGTGTCAACCAATTTTGGCTTTTAGGACACACATATCTAACACAAATGGTCTTCCATCTTTTTGCTGTTTATATGTTTCTATAAATATTTCTGCACATGAGGGCTCCACACCATCTTTTGTCTAATCAATCATAAAGAGTAATGAATAATTGACATAGTAGATTAATGTATGTAGTATTCAATTAAAATATACCTTTTTTGCTATCAAAAGTGCAAAACTCTTTGATCCTACAGTGTGAGCCATCTTTTGTTTTGTATAGTTACTTCTATTTATGTGACTATGTTTCTTTGATTAAAACACCATAAAAGTATAAGTAGAAAAGAAAAAAAGAAATAATAGTTTTAAGTACTTGAGTAGAAATGAGATAAGAATTATACCTTCACTTTTTCTGAATGCCAAAAACTGACCAAAGTATTCCATTGATCGCTTGGTATACGGTCAAGTTTATTCAAACGTAGCTCTTGCCATGTTCTATATTTTTCTGTGTACTCAGCCTTTAAATTACTTTTGCAATCCCTGCACTTTTTTGATATGGACTTCAGTATCCAATCATCACCAATTCGTGGAATAGTAAACTTTATCTACAATGCAAAGAGATAAAAATAACAAAAATAGATTACGAAACGTAGATTTCATAAACTCATAATATTTTAATAACCAAAAAATAAATATGAGTCACCATTTTACCTTCACAAATGCCAAAAGTTTGCCTTTTTTTCTCCTTTGGAAAGGTTCTCCAATCACTAAAATTCAAAGGAGTTAGTATAGCATCCCTTGCCAAAATACCTAAAAAACTAGCTAGCACTCGTCCTTTTTCATCAATGGGTTGCCCACGATCATTAAACTTTACAATAATTGTATTTCCTTCAGGCATGTCCCATATATCAACCAATAAAGTAGGTCCACGTACAGCCCTTTGTTCAGGCATTTCTCTTATATCTATGTCATAAATTTGAAAGACTCTATACATTAGATTTTGTCCTACATCATAAACAACTATATAATACTATATTATACTTGATGTATTTTCTTCCTCTTCTACTTCAACACTTTGAGATTCATCATCATAAAAAATAATACCATAATTATTGTGATGTTCCGAGTGATGAGACTCATCATTCTACATGTAACTATTTGATTGATGACCCAAACGATAAGAGTGCCTTGGTTCCAATACGATATTGTTCTTGGATAATCTCTATTTTGAATGGTGCTGCCACTGCAAATATTTAATATATATATATATATATATATATATATATATAGAGAGAGAGAGAGAGAGAGGAAAATAGACATCAGGCATATAGTTGGTTCTTGATGAAGAATTAATCAACAAAAACTTAGGTTTATACTGAGGTCTTCTTTGCTGAATTTATGACTTCTGTCAAGCTTTTTGAAATCTTCAAAATTTCCAATTCCTTAAGAAGAGAATGGTTAAAGCAATTGATTAAAGAATCATTCTTTCTTAACTTGCAATTAATAATTAAGAACAAAATGTTAGACTTGACAAATTTATAATCAGTCACCTCAATTCTTCTTTTATTTTCTTCAATTCTTTGCTTGCGAGCCTCTTCATATGTATTAGTGTTACAACCCTTTGCTATCTTGTTTGGTTGAGCTAAAAAATAAATTAAAGGCAAAATGTTTATTTTCTTAGATTGATAAGTACTTTGTAGGTTGATATGTTATACCTGATGTATTTTCTTCCACTTGTCCTCCCTCTTCGAAATCTCCATTTTGAAACTGATCATCATTGTGCCTTTGAGATAGACTTTGATGTTGAGATCGTAAAGGCATATCATTTTTGACTTGACTACGATTGTCTACTAAAGGCTCCATGAGATGTTTTCTTGATTTTCCCATAATATCTACAACAATGTATCAATTCGGCCATCTTCTAGATTAGTAGCAATTCAATAATAGTAAACAAAAAGAAATACAATAATTAAAAAAAAATCTAACATATCATAGTAAAAGAAAAAAATAGAAGGAACTCAATATAAGTAAAATCATAAACCATTGTCATATACACCATCAAAAGAAAATACACTTTGTTGTAATTAATTAAAAATTAAGGAATATTTGAATTCAATAGCTTGCCCTTAATTAGGGAGTTGCATCTCTTCTTCCATATTATCAGCTTCGGCTTTCTCAATATCAACTAATATTCCATCAATATCTCTTCTAATCCAATCGATGGTTTCATTCTCTAAGTTTGTGGTCAAAAGTTGAGGCCCACTTTCTATGCTCAAATCAAAGGCATCTTTAGGAATTATCTATCTTGGAATAAACCATTCACGATCTTTAGGGTCTTGGACAAATATTACCTGCTCAGCTTGTGATGGAAACACAAATGGCTTATCATTTAAATGGTCCCCAGTATGTGTCAACTAAGAAAAATTAACAAGTGTAAATCCCAAGGAATCTTTTCTTATCCCTCTTCCTTGTGTGACATCAACCTAATCACATCTAAACAAAACAACTTTGAATCTGCCTTAGTAATTCAACTCTATAATATCAAAAAGTTAATAGTTAACATCTCTCAATTTTGGGCGTGCATCCCATTTGCTTGCATAACTTTTTATTTTTGCTAAAACCATAACTCCACTATTTTGGGTATTCATTTTCCTTTCGCACTCTTCAGTTCGGAATTTGTAACCATTATCCATAGCAAAAGCTTTAAACCTTCTTGCAATATGGTTTGGCCTTTGTGCAAGTACTTTAATCTCATCAGATATTGGCCCAATGGTTTCATCATCATCAAAGTCCATAACCTGGATAGTTTGGAGGGAAAAAAAGAAAAGAAATTATATTCAAACTTTGATTCTAAATGCCTTTTTTAATAAAGGAAATAACCTATACTTACATGTTCCTTCAACCATTCATGAAATTCTTCATTATGCCTAGCCGCCAAATCACGTGGATTTAAACAAGATTTACGATGTTTTCTTTTGATTGACTTCTCATGTTCCCTGCAATATGTAAAATCATTATGATTGAACTTATATATATATAGACAACATTTATATATGTATTGTACATACCTTTTAAGGTGTGCTATCGTTTTAGATTCATAATTAAAAAGCACATATCGATGTGCTTGAGTCCATGTTTTGTTGTCCATCATAAATGTTTCAACACTTCCATATGACTGCCCTTCAATTGGAAAGAGACATGATCCTTTCTCTACTTTCGGATCATTATCAGTATCATTTGTAGATGCTGAAGGGAAATCCTGATTTCCCGGTCCAGGTTCGTTCAGATCTGATCAGATCAAGAGATATATTTCAAAAAAAATTTTCTTGATCTCAATCAGATCTTGATATATTTCAGATCTGATTCTTATTATTTTAATAAAATAAAATTAAAAGATAAATTAAATCAAATTTAATTTACCTGATCTGGGTAATCCTATTACCCTGTTGATGATCCTGTTTGCAGCAGAAGGTTCTAGATCTTAGCCACGCAAGCGCCTGGCCTCTACCGGTATCCACTCGGGTTGGATCTGGAGATCCTCTTCTTCTCTATCACACCTCCAAAAATCAGATCTGGATCTGATCTGGAGGATCTTCAAAACTCTTTTGAAGATGAGCAGTCGTCCTTTGCAGCAGCGCAGCCTTCTTATTTTTGATCGCCTTTCTTTGATCTGAATCGCACCAACCAAGGTCCAAAACTCCTTTTGGACGTGGAGAGCAAGGGGAGAAGAGACTATGGCATGGAGAAGGAGGGGAGAGGCAGCCTTGGGGCGTGGGGTTTCTCAATTGAATTGCATTAGAATCTGAGTTGGGCGCAGGGTCTTATTTATAGACTAAGCGTGATCCAACTCCTCTTCCTCCCAACCAATCACAACCCTTTGTGAAATCAGATCTAAATCTGATTGGTGGGAATAGAGACCCCTGGATTCCTCCTTAGAGGGTGCCTAAGACCAGTCAAAGTTGGTTCTTAGAAGAACTCTAATTGGAATCCAAAAAGGAGATGGAGTCCTTGTCCAACAAGGACTCCTAGGCGCCTCCAACTTGGGCACACGCCTAGGGTGGCGTGCGCCCTTCTCCTTGCCAGGTTCTGGCAGGGGGACAGGCCCCCACCAGCTCTCCAATAGGTGCATGACATGTGGTCAAAAGTCAAAGTGTCAATGGTCAACGTTTGACCAGTCAAAGGTAGACTTTTGACCAAAGTCAAAGAACAAGAAATGGCAGGTGACCAAAAATGGCAGGTAATGTCTTACAAATAAGACAACCTTTTCTGACTTGGACAACCTCCTGTCAGACCATATGAAGGCCTCTGTTTGAGCACAAACTCCTTTGGCTCAGACAGGACAACTTATTTATGATAGCAAAAGAAGAACGTTAGGTTCAATCGAGTGCTAGCACGATTTCCTTGAACCTAATTGAATCTCATTCAGATCAATTGAACTAGATCAGTTCAATTGATGATCACCAGATTCAAACCCTTGTTTGTGTGACCCAGTTAGGTTCAGTTCTGTATGGTAATGGGATATGTCATGATCTCTATCATCGACATCATCGAAACTCCTTTCGATGGATCAGAACTCTTCTGATTCGAACAGCTAGAATGATCGATCATCTAAATCATTCTAATTGCTCCCAAAATCCACCAGTGACACCTAGCAGTATATGGTGGCAACCCATCAGAGCTGAATGCGAACCTCTTGGTGCAGCTACCTGTGTGATTCAAGTTCTTCTATCTTGAGCCCCGATCAGATTAGGGTTAAGGTGAACTCGTCAAACCCTAGTCTCTGTCATATGATGTAATCATTCGATTCGAGTCCAATGTGAAAATCTAAATAGAAACTCTTTCTATTATTTCACTCTACCATGGCCATGGATTTCTGGACTTGATTCTCATGATCATCATAGGGCTACTCCTCTACCACCGAGGTAGATAGATTCCATCTTGATGCAATCCAGTTCCTACAATGAACATGTCATAGCCAACATACACCTCAGGGTTCCATATGGCTAGGAGACCGAGTAATGGTGTAGTCAAACTATAACACCCTCAAGGTGAACTGCCGATGCATCTCAGGTCAAAGAACCAGACACACTACTGCAGCATCGAGTCAGTCATTGACGAGAAGGTAGACTCCCTAATGACTACTCGAGGTGGTCACGCTCAGTGCCCTCGTTCTCTAACGAGTACCTGTACTCTCGCTCCGGTGTCTCCACACCGTAGACTCAAGACTCATCTACTAAAGAGAAGCGATTGTACACCAACCTTCCGGATCAATCACCATCCTCGTGATGATCCTATGGTCAGGAGCAATTTATGAGTTAATAATGATTATTCATGTCTTAAATTTTCAACTCTTGAAAATATGAATTATCATTACCATTAACTCAAAGGATGTATCACAGACACTAAATACACATATGTGATAGAAAATAACCCATTTATTGATTTTAGTCAAAATTATAATTTTGCCCCTAGAAGTGTATTACAAGTGTCAGCCAATTCTGGCTTCTAGGGCACATATATCTAACAATCTCCCACTTGTCCTAAAGCCAATTGGCTACAAGTCTAAGTCCCATCTTCTCAAGGTGGGCTTCGATCTTCTGCTGGCCCAACGGCTTTGTAAGTGGGTCTGCCACATTATCTGCGGAGTTGACTCTCTTGACCTCGACATAACCCTTTTTGAGGTAATCGTGGATGGGGTGGTATCACCGTTTGCTTGGAACTCTTCCAGCACAAACAGTCTGCCAGATGTCGACTTTCGATCATCTATATCGGACATGAAGTCCGAGTCTGTGTATCCCTGGACCAGGAGTTCTCCGTTACCAAAGACCAACATCATATCCTTAGTTCTTCTCAAGTACTTAAGGATACATTTCACAGAAGTCCAGTGTTCTTCACCTGGATTTGACTGATATCTGCTTGTGACACTCACAGCATGGGCTATATCAGGTCGTGTACATAGCATGGCATACATGAGGCTCCCTATTGCAGAAGCATAAGGGATCTTGCTCATGCGTTCTATTTCCTCAGGTGTGCTGGGGCACATCTTCTTGGAAAGATGAATACCATGTCTGAAGGGTATTAATCCCCTCTTAGAGTTTTCCATACTAAACCTCTTTAGTACTTTCCTCTATGTACATCTTCTGTGAAAGTCCTAGCATCCTATTCGGTCTATCCCTATAGACCTTAATTCCTAGAATAAAGGATGCTTCACCTAGGTCTTTCATGGAGAATTCCTTGGACAACCACATCTTGACTGATGTCAACATGGGAATATCATTCCCAATAAGGAGGATGTCATCCACGTACAATACGAGGAAGACAACAGCGCTCCCACTGACCCTTTTGAAAACACATGGTTCCTCTTCATTTTTGATGAAACCAAACTTTTTGATCACATCATTGAAACGAGTGTTCCAGCTCCGAGATGCTTGCTTAAGTCCATATATGGACCTTTGCAGCTTGCAAACCTTGTGATCAGTATCACTGGATGTGAAACCTAGCGGCTGTTCCATATAGATATCTTCCTCAAGATATCCATTTAGGAATGCCGTTTTCACGTCCATTTGCCATATTTCATAATCGAAATAGGCTGCAACAGCAAGCAATGTGCGGATGGATTTTAGCATAGCTACTGGGAAAAAGGTATCCTGATAGTCTATGCCTTCGCGTTGACTATAACCTTTTGCCACCAATCTAGCCTTGAATGTCTCCACATTCCCATCTGCACCAATCTTTCTCTTGAAGATCCATTTACACCCAATAGGTACTATACCTTCTGGTGGATCTACCAAGGTCCAGACTTGGTTTGAGTGCATCGAGTCAATTTCTGACTGCATTGCCTCTAGCCATTTCTCGGAGTCGATATCTGATATCGCCTCGTTGTAGGTTTTGGGATCATCACCATGAGCACCATTACCTACGAGGAACATTTCCTCTACATCCTCTGAAATAATACCTAAGTATCTTTCAGGGGGACGGGAAAACTCTTTCCGATCTACGAGGTGGAGGAGGTAGTGTTCTTATTGGCTCAACCTGATTTGGTTCCACTTGGTCCTTAGCTCGTTCTGCTTGTGAGACTTTCTCATCAAGCTTGATCTGCTTTTCCAATGCCGCTATCTTGAATAAACTATTTTTCAAGAAAGATGGCATGTCGACTCACAATCACATTGTGGTCTTCTGGAATGTAGAAATAGTATCCTAATGACTCTTTAGGATATCCTATGAATCGAGCTCTGAAGGACCTAAACTCTAACTTGTCCGCTTGTTGTCTTTTGACATGAGCCGGACAACCCCAAATTCTGAGATGACTCAGACTTGGTTTCTTACCGTGCCATATCTCATACGGTGTGGTAGGAACGGTTTTAGAGGGAACCCTATTCAGTAGATAGATTGAAGTTAACAATGAGTGTCCCCAAAGAAAATCAGGGAGGTCTGTGAAGCTCATCATGGATCGAACCATATCTAATAGAGTCCGATTTCTCCATTCTGAAACCCCGTTGAGTTGAGGTGTTCCTGGTGGAGTCCATTGAGAGACTATGCCATTATCCTTGAGATAGTCTAGGAATTCCCTGCTAAGGTATTCACCTCCTCGATCTGATCGAAGAACCTTAATGGGTTTTCCTGTTTGTTTTTCTACTTCATGTCTGAATTCTTTGAACTTTTCAAAGGCTTCAGACTTGTGTCTCATAAGATACACATACCCATACCTAGACAGATCATCGGTAAAGGTAATGAAGTAGACAAAATTGCCTCTAGCCGGCACATCAAATGGGCCGCACACATCAGTATGTACTAGGGCAAGGAGATCTGTGGCCCTCTCCCCATGTCCAACAAAAGGGAGTTTAGTCATTTTGCCTTGAAGACAGGATTCACAAGTTGGATATGACTCGGAAGTCAATGGACTCAATAGCCCATTTTTCTCCAATTTGTTGATCCTATCTTCTGCTATATGACCTAATCTCAGGTGCCATAGATATCTGTCGTTTGGACTATCCCTAGGTCGTTTGGCATTCACGTTTTGCTCGATAGTTAGAACAGGTACATCAATATGTAGCTGATAAAGACCATTAATAAGGAAACCATTTGCAATTTTATTTCTTTCATAAAGAATGTTACAATGGTCCTTAAAGAAGGTGATCACATAACCTTCTTGTGCTAAGCATGAAACAGAAATCAAATTCCTGCTAGCTGCAGGCACATAAATAACAGTCTTTCAAAACTAAGTCTAAACCAGATGGTAATCGAAGAGGGTATGTTCCCACGGCTACTGCAGCAACTCTTGCTCCATTACCGAACGCGTAGGATCATGTCTCCATCCCTCAGCCTCCTGCTATCCTCAAGACCCTGCATAGAAGTGCACAGATGAGCACTAGAACCAGAGTCAAGCACCCAACTGGATGCAGAAGAAACCGTAAGGTTAGACTCAATAACGAGCATACCTCCAGAAGGACCTTCCTTCTTGTTCTTCAGGGTGGCCAGGTAAGTAGGGCAGTTCCGCTTCCAATGGCCGTCGCTGTTGCAATGGAAATACTTTTCCTTGCCATCGACCTTTTTCTTCGGTTCTGCCTTCTTCCTTCTTGATCCTTCTACCTTTTGCTTTTTCACAGACTTTCTTTTCTTTCCCATAAAGACTTTCTTTTGGAAGAAAGTCCGTTCCATAGCAAGAAAACTGAGCCTTTAGAACCTTTCATAGAAAGCTCAGCGGTAACCAGCATATTCATCAACTCGGCCAAGAAATTCTGAAGTTTATGCATGTGTATTTCATGATAAATTGCCCATATGCATCAAGTCAAGGATTGCAGAATAATATCGTTCTGCAATCCAAGTCCAACTTCACACCGAGCTTCTCAAGCTCTTCCATGTCCTTGATCATTGTCAGACAGTGATCTTTGGACTGACTGCCATTCACGCATCTTAGCCTTAAAAAGTCATTTCGTGACTTGATGATTTGGCTGCGTACTCTGTTCACACAACATCTCTGTAAGGTGAGCAACATTTGGCGAGCAATCCCGATATCTTCATGTTGGTGCTGGAGCTCATCAGACATCGAGCCCAACATGTTAGTATCTGGCCTATTGTCTTCATCAATCCATTTTTCCAGAGACGCTCTCTGTTCAACAGATGGACGAGCTGGTAAGGGGGAGGGTCCTGGTCCAAAACATGTGTTAACTTCTCTGAACCCAAAATAATTTTGTAGTTCCTGAGCCAATCTTTATAATTGGGTCCGTCAGTCTATGAGTGTCTAGGATACGTGCCAAGTTGGATTGGACGCAGACATTTTCCTGTAGAAGAGTCAAAAATTCTAGTTAGATACTGTAATTTTGACTTGACCAATTTATTAGGGATTTTTATTTTTAAACAAATTAGCTTCCACTTTTTCTCGGATCCCTACACTCCCTCTGTAGAGATGCGAAAATCTCCACGATTGATGATTTCTAGTGGGTGGTGCGGTCTCACCAACTGACTCATCACCTCACCTAACAATTATGATGATGGGTTAGCCAATGAGTGAACAACTCTTGTTCAAATGATCTCTAATCATGGTGCACCCAACTTGGTCCTCTAATTCATAGAATCTCATCGTATCCAGAATATTGAATCCACTCCTAGTTAAGTCAGACCACCATTTTGCATGAACTGGGTTCCTAATTGGGTCTCTCACCGTATCCGGAATATTGAGCCAACTCATCCTCCACCCATAGCATCCAATGCCTAATAGACATGGTTGCATCTTCCCGGTGCAACTGAGCCACTGTATCCAGCCGAGAATAATCAACCCCGGAAGGGCCCGCATGTTCTACAATGTGGAAGACCTCAGACTTAATCTTTTCTTAGGGAAATTGATTCAGTCTCATTAAACTAGACTTGCTTAGTCATAACAATTATGACTAACCTAGTGGCATGGGTTAGCTCGATTATTGACCACCTCAGATCAGAACTGTGTCAACAGATATGCAGGTAAGTGAGACCGATGGAAGGAATATGCCGTTAACTCGCACAAGAACGCATTCAGGTCGAGTAGCTTCCAATTAAAAACCAGTCGGTCGTCTGTGCCAAACTTACCTTAGACACCAAATTATCGATTCAGAACCAATTGGTTAGCCTACAATCCAGACTCTAACCTCTGAGCCTAATTAGGTCTTGCTTGATCGTGACTCGATCTTAGACCAGACTTAATCCTATTAGGCTGGTCAATTTAAGCATGTTGATCCCATCTAACCAACTCTTTGATTTGTTTGATCAACCGCTTAGACTAATTGAGGCTACCCAAGCCCGAACCCAGTATTAATGAATATGTCTTAGATCTAAATTTTCAATTTTAGACCTAATTAATATTTCATAAACTTTAATTCTCAATTAAGTTGGGTTCATAAACAAATATGCACAATAAATTCCTAGGGTTTCAGATCTAGGATTTTGCAGAAAGTAAGTTTTGGAATTCTGATTAAGGACGAAACACGCCCAGCACCCTACACGTCATAAGAACACCCCATCGAATGGAAAGAGAGGGCCTTTAAAACCCTTCTTCGTTCTTATGACCGGACGGCCAAGAGGGAACGCCTTAATCAGAAACATTCAATATACAAAACAATATCAGATCTATATCATATATCTCATATTATAAAGTAGATCTAATCAAGGCATATTTTGCATACATCTCATGTATCAAATCATGCAATATTTTCAGATCTAAATTATCATATAAATCTAGAAAATTAGATTTAAAATTGATCTAATCAAAATAAATTTTAATCTAGATAATTAATGTAGAATAAATTCTACACTACGTTAGTCATGCATCA